>BPLR01003996.1:0-110429 GCA_021605095.1 Caerostris extrusa | reverse complement strand
CTTGTTACTTTCTAAAAAGATAAATTATATAATTATTCGAATAGCATTATATAATTATATATAGAAGGCCTCACACTAAGTTTATATACTTCTAGGAGGGATAGGAATACATCGTGATGATTCGGAAGCATATAGCAGTATACATGATTAAAAGGCTTTCCCATCAACGAAGTGTACAAAGAAAGCATTGGAAACGGCAGGGCACCACATAAGTGAAAATATCGTGTGTACTAAATAATACCACACGATATTTTCACTTTCATACCACTAGTAATATCACATAAACGTAAAATTAATTCATCAACGAAAATAAATTCAATAATAAAGATGAGCGACGAATGCATATCGTTTTCATTCAGAAATTCTTCAGACTCTGCTGCAGTACATCCTGCGGTATTCATTTCCTCAGATTCTAGAAGAGTCTCCTTCATTTGCGGAATGCATATCGTACGTTCACAACTCATAACAGTTCTCCAGAAAGGGCCCTCTCTGACCACTGGTGAAGGCGTCCAAAATAGTCTATAGTTAAGAGTATGTTTCATCGTATATTGTTGCTCGCTGTGAAACCCGTTCATTGCACTACTTAGTCTCGTAAATCAGATGCATATCCATTAATTCCACATTCGTATAATCAGCCAACCTAATACTACTACGTCATTATGTGAAACAAAGAGTCTACGATCGTTATTCTCAAAGATGTTCCAGAGAAAAAAAATAATATAAAACTATTAAATATAAACTATTAAAATAATTATAGTTAATTTTTTTTTTTTCTAGTCAGTTTTCCCATTCATAAAAAGATTTCATTATAATAAACAACTAACCTGATTGATTTTTCTTCTTCTTTTATTCACGTAAAAAGTGCCAAACAGATATAATGCACCAAAAAATGTATCCGAATAATTAGGAGGCGTAACTTCCATGGTTAGCTATTAGAACTGTTAGCGTCCATGTGATTTTCAATGCTCAAAACATTTTATTGTAGCCTATGAGACTGCAGCATCCGCAACTTGTGGAGTTGATCATTTAAAGTTAACTGAAGAAAATCTAGTAGTTATATTCACTAATCACGAATGGAAGATTAAAAGTAAGGAATTGTTTTATTTCAATAACTCAAAAGACTTTGAAAATTGACTAGAATTTTCAACTAGAAAAATTACTAGAAATCACTTTATATTTATGTGAATTAGGATTCTCTACCCTCATCACAAGTACGAGTAAAAAAGTGAGGAAATCTTCAATATCTTGATGAGAAAATAAGAGTTGGCCTTTCAAATATATACCTAAACATTGAAGAAACCGCTAGTACACTTCAGGTTCATGTTTCTCTTAAGCACAAGAATAAATAAACTTAGTGTGTTTCATTTTATTTTTCATCACATTATTTTTTTCTGTAATATTCGACTTAACTATTATAAAATATTTCTCAGAAATTTGTATATATAGTGCTCCTGCAAATATTTTTTTAAATGTATCCCGGCTTCTAAAGGTTTGAGAACAACTGTTCTACAAGAACGCCTGGGACTCCAGCTTTTAACCACATCTACTTTGTCTGGAATACTAAGTGATTGCAAATAATCTAGATATACACTACATTTCCAAGGAATTTTTAAACTTGGTGCTGACAAAAACCTGTATATGAATATTACCAAAAATTTCAAATTGATGGGTAGCAAAATGCCAAATTTATAGTATAAAAATTAAGATTGTAGAATATATCATTGTTCACTTTTGTTCAAGTCTCAGGGTATTAAAAATGCTAATTCTTACTTCTATTCTCTGGACGACATAATCTCCAAAATGTTCTGTTGTAATACTCAGAACAACAACTACAAATTTATCATTGTGATTCGTTTGGGTCACTTATCCAAGTTCAAAATTAGGAACAGTATTAAATAAGGAAAAGAGTCTTAAAAAGCACTAAATCATATAAAAAACTTAGAATTAAGTGCAATTCAAGTCCAAGTCAAGTTTTTGCTTTTAGTAATATATGAGTGGGTGGTATAATCATCTTATGTATAACAACCCGTTGTTTTTTTTTTATCTATGCATGCCATACATATATTTTGTTTTTATATAGTATGCCCTTTCCAGTGCCACAAATTGCAGTTTGATTTATGAACTTTTATCTTATCATTTATAGCAGAAAGAAACTTAAAAAAATATTCTATTCTAAAATTATTTTACTTCTGATAAATTAATTACAATTTATTAGAGCATATGCTTTAGTAACAACATATTCTCCAGTCGATGATGCAATATCCTGTCATCTATTCCAACAATTTTACTTTTTTTTTAAATTATCTATGCCCAAAATATCCTACTCTACAACACAAATTTGAGATAATGGATTTTTAGATAAATATTGATATACGCGATCATTAATCATTGATCCATTTTTAAGGATAGTATCTGATCATGTTTCAAAAAATCGATTAATCCAAGCAAAATTTTAATTAAATAAAATTTTTTTTTGTCGTAAAATTATTTTTTCTTGGAACGAAATACATTTTATGTATAAAACAGGTTTTAACACAAAACGCTCTTTTATTTTTTATTTGATTAGTGGTGGCTTAGACAAAGTTTGGTATAATAAGCGATTTTGTGTTAAACTTCATTTGGATTTTTGAGCCTAAATAATTAGGCTTTGCCAGAAAAGTAAACAGTCTGGAGATTAAATGATGAACTTCTTAACTGTGGCAGATAAGTAAGAAATGATGACACAATAGCCAAATTTGTAAAGCCGAGCTAAACAAGTTTCAATATCTTCTAGGGTGTTAAACAATTAAAATTGTAATTATATAACATCAATACGTGGATCAGAAAACTGACATTATTAATGAAATCAAAACAAATGAGGGAAGACAAGCTAGCAAAAACAAAAAAAAATTATTTCTAATTAAACAAGTTGATAATACCGAAAAATAAGAAAAAGTAATAAATGTCCAAAATTACATGAGAAAATCACTTGCAAAAGCAGCATGATAACCAAAGCAGCAAGGTCTGTATTCTCAAAGATAGAAAAAGAAAATAAGAAGACAAAAAGAGATTGAAGGCAAAGACCTTTAGGGCACCTATGATATATGACATCTGTACTCATCAAAATGAGATGAGTCTCCAGAGGGTAGTATCGAAACTCACATGTATAGTTGAATGGGAGTAGGCTAAATCTTCAGACCAAACATTAACTCCCTAATCACAAAATGGTGTTTTCTTGAAATATAATAAGTTAAAGTCCAGTTAAATTAATGTTACTGTAGTTTCCGTAATTCTTTATCTTTCAAGGATCAACTCTTTTATACAATTCACAAAATTTCTAAAACGTAGAAGGTTTTTGCTGTAAATCACTTCTAAAAGTGCATAACCTAGTTGCCTTTCTAAGCATTCTACGATATTTTGCTTGTAAAAAATCGTTTAATTTGAATTTATTGAAACTGTATATGATTACTTAGCGTTTTTAGCAAGAAGTTTTAATAATTTTCATCCGTTGCAAAACTTTCAAACTTTTCCTTCTCCATAATATACCAGTTATACGCTAAAGCAAAATATTATCAGTTTAGCAAAATGTCGGGAATAATTATGACTTTATTGAATTTTTCAGGATTTTGTTCTCTAGAAGTATAAATTTTCAGAACCTACACAAAAATATGTTTAAAGTAAAACAGTTTCAAAAAAACAAACAGACAACTATAAAAAGTATATTCTATTTCAGCTAATATTTATAATTTGAATAGAAAATACATTCCTTGCCATATTAGTGCACAAAGTAGGTGTCGGTTGGACCGTATTGAAATTTGGCATGACGTTAAGGCATTCAAAACAGTAAAATTGCAACGTGCTTTATGTAAAGCTAGTAGAAAGCGTTGATGTGTCTCCACGCTAGTTTACAGTCATTCTGTATGCAGTTTATTTGCTGCAGATCAACTAAATCATAAAAAAGGTTTTTAAGTCGTCTACGAAATATATATCAGCATTGCCAGAGTTTAAAGAGGAAGAATCATTGAGAAGTTGAGTAATCATCCCGATTTTCAGCCCTTTCGTATGTTCTGACAATGATTAAGACCATTTTAAATGCAAGGTGTTGGAACCAGCAGACGAGTGATATCACACGAACGACGTCCCGACAATAAACGTTATTGGAGGACAATAACTGGAGGACTGCCTCATCGCAATGCAAGAACGCTTGCAGCCAAATGCATCATTGTGCTACATCTTTACATATGGCGGCACGATCAGGTTCCTTTGTTTGTCCATTCCATTACAATATATATGACTGATAATCATTTATTATCATAGTGCAGTACGTGGGTTGCTCTGAACAGCTCCTCACTGTCACCTGCGTTTCCAATAGGGCGTCGGTGAATTGCAATGCGGGTAGATAGATAGTTCTCAATAAAAAATCACGCCTGATTCGGGGCCAATTAGCAAAGTTTGGAGGAGAGCTGAAGTTCAAACCCGCTGGCGGCAAAGGAATTCGATGGATATTGTGACCATATGTGTAAAATATCACGCACTGATAATTTTTGCTTTCTGGTGAGATTTTTGCGGGTTTTCTCCTATATGACACAGAAATGCTTTTATATTTATCCTCAAAAGTATTCCTGAATAGCCACCGATATGTCTTGAGTGGAGTATAGGGCCAAGTACACGAGTTCCACCGACGTTCCTCCTACTCTTCTAACTGTTTGGCTGAGACATAGCCCTGGATATGGGTGAGGTGTGAAGAAAGGAAAAGAAAAGATGAATCTCGAATCAGTTCAGATTCTGATTTCATCCGTGTACTTGATTGTTGGTCCCGTGGTTTATGCTTCAATGTTGCCTGCAGGCACAGTATGAATAATCATACTGTGCCTGTTGTGATTGGTCATTGCATGCGGTACTCGATGCATTCTATTAATCATTCATGATACCATCATAATCCATCCGATGTAAGGACATTTTCCAGCTATATGCCTTGCTTCTTATGGCAGAGCTCTCAGCATAAATTTTTCAACAGGATAATGTTCTCCCACACACAGTAATGAGTGTGTGCTCAATATTGGCATACTTCCTTAACCCTCCACTTCCATCAAATGTATAACCGAAAAATATGTCAGTCTTGAAAATATGTGAGATTGCATGGTTGAGTACAAGTTGAGCACAAGTCTTCAAACTAGAAGCACATTTATAGCAATTGTGGCATGGGAGGTCAATCTCAGAAACTTGTAATCTTCTATGATCCACCGTATTGCATCAACAAGGCTCAGCAAGGTACCAGACACAGTACTTCTTTGCAAGTTTTCATGCAGCAAATGATCCTGTTGATTTCATTTTGCAATGACTAATTTATATAAACAAACACGTTTAATGTAACATTTTAATCGGCTCTGACAATTCTTTCTTGGTTCATTAATTTTCATGGCAATGAGTTCAATATTAAAGAATTTACCTTCATTCAGTCATAACGGACACTTGAAAAGAATGATATGAACGATAGAAGATTACTAAAAATGGAATGTCCTATCGACATAACATATTATAACAGTTGATTAGAAAACCAATCTAATCGGTAGTTGTGAAATAAGCAGTTTGAATATGACTTACACAATCCCAAATACTTTCACCCAATCAGCAAAGGATGATAACGATGCCATATCAGGAGATATTACTGAATTAAGCCTTTCGCTAACTGGAAATCAGTGTACCATCGTATATACTACTTATTGAAATCTTCATAAAGTAAAAAGGGTCGTTTGTAAGGTAGATTCTAATCTGCAATTTTCAACCCAGCTCGCGGTTCGAGGATAGTTATTGCCTTTATTAATTCAGGAAATAATCTCGCCACCAGATTAACTAGAATGAATTTCTACCAAAATGGCAGAATTGCAATATTAAAGGAAACATAAATTTTATGAAAGGATTTTGAATAACTGGATATTAGTTAGGAGAACAAATACTTTCTACGCTTACAATGGTGTGTATTATGGGTATGTGTTGATTTATAAAAAGTAATGTAGGTCATTCATATTACTCTAGATGGAAAATATTTTCAGCATATTCATTATTAAAATAATAGTGTTGACATGATTAAACATATTGATGGATAATTGAAACATAATTAATTCAGCTCTAATTTAACAAAAAAAAATAGGCACATTATTAAGCAATTTTTCATTCAATGTTTTCTAATTTATTGCAACATGATATACTTGTATGATGTTATATGATCTTTTGGCAATACTGCGCCTAATATATATGAAGCTCTCTACGCTAGGTTATTATTTATTTATTATTTATTATCTTAAACAAATATAATTATCTGTTAACCTAAAACCATAATATTTGAACTTGTTTACTATCAAAAATTTCAACCAATGCCAAATTTTTATTTCAAGAATTCATAACGCATTATATGAGACTACGAAAAGCTTACTCAATCTTGAAATTAATTTATGCAAATCATCTGTGGTTATTGTTGTATAAAGACAATAATAAAGATAGATTATTTAGATCAATACATACTAGTGAACAAATTTTTCTGACAAGAATATTAATAATAATAATAATAATAATAGAAACCCTTTTAATAATCCTTTTTGGGATTGGTTATTGCTATTATTTTTAATCAAATACTAAAAAACTTATTAAGTCAATGTAGTACTAGGTACAGTTATTTAAAATTTTGTATTATATTAAATTTATTAAAATATATTTACATGTTTTCTTTAAAAAAATATATCAGAAATGGAAAATTTTTAAAAATTGAAAAAATACCGCGAATGTAGTTTTTAAAAAGCCAGATAACGTCTAGAGAATAAAATAATGTTGCATATATTTCTACGTGAAAAACGAATTAATTAAAAACTGTCCTTCGTTAAGATTCAATATCATGACAGCAGTATTATAAAATAAGGCTTGAGAGGATTTTTAATGGTATTTTAACAAAACAGAAATAATTTGCAATTAAAAATGTTATGGAACTACTGAATTATTCAATTATTATGAGATTGAATTTTTTTATTGATTTATTAACCATATTATTATTATATATATCTATATATGAAAATAATATATAATAATTAAATTTTTGATTAGACTTTTAGATTAGACTTATATAATCATAAGATGTTATATATTATTATTTCATAATTTTTATTGAGCGTTTTTATTTTTATTCAGTCTGCTCGAATAAATATTAGGATGTCTGTGGCCTGACGCGAAGTATTACCACGAACAAAGCCATTCTTTTATTACCAGACGGAACAAACCTTTAAATGACGCCATGACAATTTTTATGTCCTTCTACATATCATACGCTGTTTTATATATTATGATTTATATTATTATATATTTTATATACAATATGTTAGTATATTATGCACATGTTTCACAACCATAAAAAGCACTTTTTTATTTTTTTTTTAACACTGCATTTTGAAAGGCAATATAAGTCAAATGTAATTTGAATAAACATTATGGGGAATACGCTCAATCAAATTATCTGGTTAAATTTTGGTTAATTGAGTTTAAACATGACCGCATTTATATCAACCAAATGAGGTAATAACATCAGAAATGATTTTTTAAAATTCTTGATATGGTTTTAGATGACCCGAAAGTGAAAAACGCCTGAGATAACTGACACCGTACGAATCTCAAAAAAAAAAAAAAAAAAAAAATGTTGGATAGAAATTTGCATATGAAAAAACTACGTGTACTGTGAGTGTTGTGTTGCTCACAATTGATCAAAAACGTGAACGATGATGAAGATAAATTCTTCGTCGGCACACCATATTTGGTTAACACGAATTTACTATAATACTCCTGGATATTTGCATAGAAAATGGGTACTTACGTACTAACCGTGTGTCAGCGATTGAAAGTTGACATTGACGAGTGTCATTCAATTAAGTTTTATTTTGGGTGGAAAATTTTTAACAGAAAATATTCGACGGAGAAAATGTTCATTTCCGCTATTTCTTTTACGAAAGTCAACCAAGTTTTGTTTTGATCGGAAAATGTTTAGTAGTAAATATTCGTTGTGGAAAACGCTGGCGTAGAAAAAAGTTCTCCTATTGTTTGTTGTTCGTTGTACAAAATGTAAGAATGTTCAAATATTGTTGGATATTCATTGCAAAAAATGTTTCGAATGTTTATCGGGCTAAAAATGTTAATATCAGCTATCAATCACTGATATTATCAATACCAATCTATTATTACTTATCAATCGCTGACATGCTGTTAATACGAGATACAAGTGATAAATTCTGTTAATTACTTTTAAACTCTTTAGTATTCTTTGATATGGTTTATGAATTGTTTAATACTTTATTTCAAATTTTAGAAGGATATTTATAAAAATTATCATTGATGCAGACCCTGCACTACTTTATATATATATATTACAAATTACAGGAAAATTTTCAAAATTTTTGCTAAGATTTGAAAATACATTTTACCCTTTTAATGCTTTAAAACCAAAAAAAAATTTTTTTTTTATTATTTATAATTATCATCTTTATATGTTGTTTTTAAATATTAATTTATATTTAATCATTACATTTAAATTTAAATAAGAAATTTACATTATTATCTTCAAAGCAGAATGCCTACCGTTTAAAAAAATAGTGCAAAAATCTAAAACACATAAAATTAAAATGCATAGCTTATACTTATTGAGAAGGTACATTATATATTTGAATATTTAACCTTTATAACAATTATTAAAACACCAGGTTACATGTAACAGAGTCAGAAAAATTAAAAAGGCTGAAATAAATCATTTCCGCTTTTTTTTTTTTTCTTAGCAAAAGTTACAAATTGAACGCTTTTTACATCCTAACTTTCCAAAAGGGGAAAGGAACCAGTGCTTCAAATCAAATTATTACACTCAGAAATCCAAAAGAATAATTTAAATATTTTAAAAACCTGTCAGAATTCTCACGAATAAAATAAAAAGCCAGGAATAAAATTAAAATAAAAAAAAAAAAAAAAAAAAAACGTTCGCTGGAAAAAGAATGCAATTTCGAATTCAAACCCCGTGCTTATTTTCTTAACACATTTCGGCGGTTTGGAACTTCAGCAGACGATGACAGGAAACAAGATTAGTTTTCCCCCGTTGCCACTGCCTCTTTATTAATTTTCTCACTCCCCAATTTCTGCGAAAAAGAATGAAGCCAGGCAGGGGAGAAATCTCTGCACTTTACTTTAAGGTCTCCAAACGGTCATGTTGACACCACACATTTTTAATCGTTACGAGACGCATATATTAACTGCAACCGCGGAAGAGTTTATTTATTCAAAGTTTTCCGGGACGTACATATGGCAGGGTGAAAAATGCATTCCTTCGCTGTCTCTCGTGATATGACCAGAGGGTTTTGCCATTTCCTGGTTTAATAGAACTTCGAACGATTTGTTTATGTATTATGTTTGCTCTTTACTATCGAAAGCTACGTTCTTTGCTTGTCGGTTCGACGTATTCGTGTTTGCACAGATTTTAAAAGCGAGGAGGCAGTTTTTAAAATTAATGACGAAATGGAAACGAAATTCTATTCCATTATAAAAGTTTCTCTGCTTCCAATTGTAACTAAATAGGGTGTATAAAATTTACTTGATTAATATTTCAGTGGAAGTGTTTTAAATTATGTGAATTATTAAGTTTCTTGCAGCATTTATTATGCGTTTTAATAAAATCGTATAACTCGAAAGTTGTCAAGTTGTTGTTAGAATTAAAATATGCAAAGTGATTGAGTTTTGCTGCATTGAAAGTATTTTACTTCTAAAGATTTATTAGCTTTCTTACAGCCTTAATTATGCATTTAATAAATCCAAATTCTTTTGTTAGAAAAGTTATAAGTTGTAAGGGTTAAAATACAGCAATTATTCAATGCAACATTGGAAATATTCTGAAACTTTTTAATACACTTTCTAAATTTCCAGTTGAATTATTATCTTTAACATTTCCTTTAAAAAAATTAATATTTTAAAGGGATTTTCATACAACAGAAATGTATATTGATTTTAAATTACCACTTAATTAAGCATCTAATAAAGTATCTTCTGCAATTGAAAGTCACTCAATAAAGAGTTTTTGCATACCTTATTTTGGACGTCCGTTATTTTTTTCCCTAGCGCATGCTCATAGGAAACTGCGCATGCGTATCTGTAATAATGTTTCCTATGAGCATGCATGCTAAGGGAGAAAAATAACGGACGTCCAAAATACAGTATGCAAAAACTCTCTATTATGACATACCCGATAGATGTAATCGCTTATTCATCAAACACTAAGAAAAATTTTATTTGGATTTTTTTCAAATATGGTAAAGGAAAAATAAGTAAGAAATGTGTAAAAAAATTTCAAAATTTAAATTACAAACATTTTTTATTTAACATCGGTGAGCTTGGTATTCCACTTACCAGTCCACCAGCGAGTTATGAGGGCGGGACTTTTTATAGACAATGGCCTGGTATTTGCATGTCGCATGGAAGAAAAAATACCCATAAACCTCCCACCAGACAGTGTAACTGGCGATGCGAGACACTTTACACAGATTGTCGCAATCTCCGTCAACTATTTCCGTTTCTTAAAGTAATAACTGTGACAAATGCCACCAGATGATTCAAACTTGAACACTCTCGCACGCTAGCTGCTCATGTTTCCATTGGACCACATGTTGACAATACAACATACTCAAAGTTGATTCAAATAATGTGGTTTTTAAAAATATAGAATGCTAAATATTTAAATAAATTATCCTATATATCTGTCATGCAATTACAATGAAATGTTGGAATGGTCTGGCAATCCTATATCTGGGTCGTGAATGGAAATATTAAATCATAAGCGAAAAAGTTAGTATGCTGAGTTTGAGGTTGTTAGCGAAGAATGAGAGAACTCCAAATGCTTTTCAATTTGTTTTTTAGATATTTACCTAAATTAAGGTAGTAGCAGGGATCAAAGATGATCCACCGATATTTTTCTCCCATTTTAAAGTGATCCTCAAATTTAGAAGGTATATGGTTTATATACATATAATTGACCTGCATTACTTGTCTGAAAAATGTTTGATTTCTATTGATTGTATAGCATTTTAAGCTAAACACTATTAAATCTAAAATTATTATTTAACGTGCTTTTTTTCCCATGTAGGGCAATTATATACAGTATATATTAGTATATTGAATTTTATGTAATGGATCCATTTTCAATTATATATATAACGGATCCACATGTGTAAAAAGAACATTAAATAAATTTTTAGAATAAATAATGTTTAGCATAGAATCGTATACAATCAGGAATTTTTTTTTAGACAGGTACTTAATTTCGACTTCTGCGCCATCAAGAAAGATCGATATAATTTCTATAATAGCTTTAAATCTGAAAGTAATTCCAGTTTTTCTTGATTTTCTGAGTATTTATCTATTAATTCATCACAAAAGAAAACCCCTGAAAGGTGGAAGCTCAGTTAAAACTGCTTCGATGCATTTTCTAAATAAATAAACAACAATCATACTTAATATCCACTCCTTCATTTAATTAAATTAAATACTTCAGCGTGAAAATTTTCTGCAATATATCTATTCATTTCGTGGTATAAAAATTCCATATTCAGAGTGTTCTATTTAAGGTGGAAGCCACCGGATACATCATTACATTTTAAAGATATTGTGATCAATATAACTCAGGAGCATTTTGGACTTCATGCATAATTTATGAATCGATCTCAGAAACAGCATTTATCATGAATGAATACATTTAAAAGATATTCCAGAAATACTAATATTCCTTTGAAGGTTATATTTATGTAAGCAGTAGTTATGGTTATAGTGGTGAATGCCATGCCAAAGATTTAAATTTTCATCATTTGAGTTCAACAAATTGACTCACATTTATGAATTATGACATTTATAAAATATATCTATGAATTTAATATTATGATAGACTACTAGACAAACTCATTATAAATATTTTTGTGAGTAACAATGAAATATATATTTTATTGTTGGTATGAAAATATTAAAAATATCGTACTTATACATTGTACAGCACCAAGAATGCTAATATTTTTGACATCTTAATAAAAGTGAGGCAATTTGTGAGGCCGAACGAGCCTCCATCATGAAGTAGGAACTACCTTGGAACATAACTCACATGATGGACACTGGTCAAATAGACTCAAGGATCTCATTGTAGAGAGTTGTGTTCTTCAAAATATATCAGAGTAGCCACTCTGTTCAGATATTATAGTCCTAAATCTACTGATAGAATAAAAAACATATTTCATTATAAATTTTCATAGTTTATAAGAATTGCATAACTATTTAAATTGCTGAAATAGAAAAGTTGTCTCAAATAGAAAGACTGTCTGGACTTATTTTCTATTGAATATTTTACATTAAAATGATTACTTATAAAGACATTCGTATATAACAATGTGGAGCTGTATCTACTTTACATAAATTAAGGATCAAATACAAGTCAGATTTGGAATTATAACTATTTTCTTATTTATTATTAAGAAAATAAGTTCAATTATTCACAAGCTTGATTTTGAATTGAATAAGACAATCTGTGGAGTTGCAATGAATTTTTGTAGTATTCAGAATCATCATTGAACGAACAGGGTTCATCACTGATCACCCGTGTCAGAGATTCCCTCAAATCATCGGCCACTCTAATCATCTTTGAATTTTCACGCCATTTGTGAAGGATGAGTAGTAACCTCCAATGTCTTCAATGTTGTAAGTCTGCCATAACGTTCAATTCCTAACACTATTTTAGAGAATGAAATCTTGTAATTGGTATTGGTTCTTCCTTAGTGAATGCTACAAGAGTTAAGGTTAAATTTATTTTGCAATAGAACAAAGAAATATTGAGTTGTTAAGACCAAACCTAAGCAACACGATCACAAGATTAATGCAACGCATTACCCAAAATGGTAGTGCAATTAACCAAAAGGAAGTTATACCGGAAGTGCAAATAATTTGTTACTTTTCTTTGCGTGTTTTTTGTACTTAGATGATAATGTGCAAAATTAGTTCAAATAACTTTATTCTTATCCTTATCAATTAATATAACAGTATAATAGTTTTCAATTATTATAAACTTCCACTGCTGTTTCTCATCAATGATTAATGATTGTATATATGTATATTTCCCAGCAGCACATTCCAGAATAAGTATAAGTTAGAGTAGACAAACGCGAAAAAAATGCAAGTTATAGATTAAATCTTGAAGCTTTAAAATTTGTATTATGTTTCAAGATGTTAATCATAAATTGATTATTTGCAAAATTGAATCCATTAAACTGAATGGCAGTAAGAAGTGAAAAACAATGATAATGCTATATAAAAACTTGAGAAAAAAAAAAAACCTGGGAACTGGAGTTGGAAAATTGTTTAAATGTATATAAAAATATATTCTCTGAAAAGGCTTTCCAAAGCTTTTCTTATGGCTTTCCAAAGTTTATATATTCGAAGCAATCACCTATTGAACCAGAAATTTAAACATCAGAGACATAAATTAATTAAATTAATAAAGATTGTGTAACATAGATTATTAAGTTCTTCTTCTTCTTCATTGATGCAACAGCCCCATGGTGGGCCAAGGCCGTTTGCCTGCAGACAGATTTCGAGACAGGAGATGTTTCTTTTACGGGGCAGGATTGTCAGCCCTATGCCCAGTTCTCTCATCATATTAGACAGGGACCTACGGTTTAAAGTGGATTCCGAACCACTACAAACTTCCATCGCATAGCCAGAAGTCGAACCCAAAACCTTGGCACCAAACACCAGAGACTATTAAGTTAGCATAGATTAATTAAATTAATAATAGAAACTCAACAAATCGTCATTTATTTATGCATAAAATATATCTTGCTTACAATTTACAAAGATTTAACATTTAAGTTCAATATATACATTTTTTTCCCTTTTATATAAGTTATATGTACAAATATATTTATTTACACCATTTGTTTATTTTATTAATATCTGAAATAAAATTATTCAAATTTTAGGTGTGGAGAAAAATTTGTGGAATATGCCTTTAAATATAGAGTTACAGCTATCATCTTATAGCGATAGAAATAAAATGAACATTTTACATATTTTAATACACCGGGATATATTTAGTATCAATGTTTTTAAAAAAAAATCATAAACTAATTAATGTGGAAATTCGTAAAAAGCTTTGTTCTTACAAACTCAAAATCTTCAATTTCTTCAGTTAAAGAGTTCCAGAAAATAAGATCCATCGCTTTGAACAAAATTTCTCCCTTAAAGATCGCCCACTCCTTATTTCGGTAGAAACACGCCATTTTCAATTTACAACTCAGTCTTGTAAGAGCTAATCACAAAGGCAGCAGAGAAAGAGGCACTCTTTCCACCAACTTCCATTAAGGCAATTCTAGAACTTTTCTCTCGGCAAACAGTCAAAGAGTCGACAACAGCAGTATCTGTTTGCACCAAATAGGAGAACTTCCCCTTTCCTTTTATTTTTTTTTTTTATTATTTCCTTTTGTCACTATCGATTAGTCTTTAAGGACTCCGTTTCAATCGATATAAAATAATCGATGTTGCATGGAATCCCCAACTCGCACGTCTTTATAGAAAATATTCTTTCTTTCCACCCCCTCTCCCCTTTTGTTCTGAAGGAAAACTTTCAGTTCAGTCAAGTTGAAATATATCGTTTGCAAAATTCTAAATTGGTTTAATGCGTTCTATTGGGATAATTAAGTTAAATGGCGGCACGGGCAGCTCATATATTTTTATTTGTTCCAAAAGACATAATGCGTTTTGTTTCCTAGAAAAGCTTTTGCTTTAGTTTAATATAAATAATGACTATTTTTCCCCCTTGCAATAAATGAATGAATGCGAGTTTTCTATTATGAATTTCTAATTGTCTGTGTTCCTATTCTTTTGTTCTTATTAATGGACAGTTAAAACTGAAGGCTGGTTCGTTTCAACATGGCGGAATAATTTAATTATCGTTTGCTAGTAAGAACAGGCGAGGGTTAATGGCGAAATCATTCTTTGGACGTTTTTCGAATCTATGGATTCACAAAGGTGTTAATTGAATTGAAGAGTATACGGAATACGCACTCCAAAAAGCTTTATCTAGAAATACAGGAATGTATATTTTAATTAGCATTTCTTGAAAATTCCCCTACTTTTTTTTTTTTCTGCTCCTACTTCAAACTGTTTTAAAGTGTTCGTTTCTTTAGAATTTCAGAATCGTTTTAATTGAAAAGAACTAAATGATTCATAAAAATAAATTCCAAAGTATGATACATTCGTTTTGTTTGTACAATTAATTATTTTGGTTTTGAACCTAAGTTGATTAGCTGAAAATCTAAATAATGAATTTTCAAATTGTTATGAATTATGCGTATTTAATTTTACAAATTGAAATATCTAGATTAATATAATTTTTTTCTGTATGTATTTTAAAAAAGGGAAAAACAATCTATTTTAATCACCTGTAAAGAGTTCAGATTTATAATTTTCTCCATAAAAACCCAATTTTTTTTCAAAGATATAATTGCATTGATTTAATTAATTTAATTCAGAGTAAATTTTTGGCGTTGACACTATTTAATAAAACCATCATTATTTAAATGAGACATTTGTTATAAGAATTTATGAGTATCTAATATCAATCCATTTTAAATATAACTACGGATTGTAAAAATTAATCTTTTAAGTTCAATTAAAATTAAATTCAAGTCAAATTAAAATTTAGACTTTCTTTTTTTCTTTTTCGCTTGTTATGAAAAAAACTAAAGATAAATTATTCTGAGAAATTTTCTCCTTTTTTTTGCTTCAATTTAAATTTATTCCGTGAATTATTTAAAGACTCTGAACTGTTGCAAATAACTGCTTTATCATGTTAGAATAATGAAACTAAACAAAAACTTAAATAAATAAAGTAAAAAGTACACTAGTCATAAAAATACGGGGTTTTTTCATAAAAAAAACAATAAATAGGTAATTACAAATAAGCTAAATATAAATAAGATTTAAAAAATAATTCTAAATAAAAATAATTAATAATTGATTGAAATCGTGCCTGTTTTATTTAATTACAATCTCAAACGTAGAGAACGTAATTATATGTTATAATATGTTAAAATAAATAAAATATTAAATGAATTTCACTACTACTAAAACATTTGAACATGTTTGTATATTTTTATGTACATGGTTACCTAAATTATATTACTTGTATATAATCTACTAAATTCCTCTTTCAATTTTTTTTTTTTTAGAATTTTAAAAGGGGCATTTACTTGAAATATTAGTACAAAAATCCATTTAAGAAACTATTTTTCTGAATTGGTTTCTTTCCAAATTGGTTCTGTATGTGTTGCACGTAGGAAAATTCAGGAAAACATCGTAACAGGCAAAGAAGTTATAATGGAATATGTTGCCTAATGTGTAAGGCATCAAATAGCATCTTTCTGGTATCAATAAAGCTAGATTAGTTTTTTGTCGTTAATTCAAACAAATATTTAACATTTTTTAAATTGTTTTTATAATAAATCTTAATTCGTAAATAATTTCATGTGAGAATATTAGAAATAAATAATCAAATAAAACAAATAAAAATTGTATATAAATTCAGCGATTTTATTTGAAGTTATTTTCAGATATCGAGATGCTATTTTTAAATTTAAAATAAGATTTTTTTTTAAATTTAACTATAGAACATTAAATAAGGCTATTAAGAGGTTTGTTTGTATTTAAGACGGCAGTTGTTTGTATTTATATAACATTAATCAATTAGGAATAAAGAAGTAAAAATTTCATTTATACGAAATAATATCAAGCGCATCCATAGATTAAAATAAAACTTTTTAGGGACGACATTTCGTCATTAAATATATTTTACGTTTTAAGTCTAGACTTAAAATTGTATATTTTATGTTTTAGAGTTTATATTTTGCATAGAAATAAGATTTCCAGACAAAATTATTGTCGAAACAAGTCTGTTGTATATTTTATGCATACTTAATAGAAATAAAGTGAGAAAATATTTATTTAAAAAATATATAGTTAAGTTTAGGTTTACAATAGCAATAGGTTTTGAAAATTACTTCTAAAATAAAAAAAAACTCTATTGCATAGCTTACAATTTTTAATACTAGTAGTGACAAAAAAAAATCAAATAAAAAATGTATAGTGTAAATCAAACTTTTAATATATGTAGACACTTGAGACAAAAGTATTACTCAAGAAAAATAATAATCTGATATTTTTTTTCAGTGCTTTGTCTTCTGCAAGACATAGTACATTAATTTAATCTACAATTTATGTCTCATAAATGGTTAAGCCAACATCTTAACTATCATAATAGGCTTATTCTAAGTAACATTAATCTTAAACATGATGACAAAATTATGATTAAAAAAAAAAGTTATTTCATATAAATGCAGTAATATTTATTTTCATATATGTCTTATTATCTCTTTTACCTTTCTTTATTTCTTCATTATATTTTGTCTTCTAATTTTATATATATCTTTATGAAAATCATTTAAATAATGACAAGACGGAAGATTTAAGCCACTCAATCATATTTATGAAATAAATTAAGTAAACCAAAATTTTTAAATAATGGTTTATAATTTTTAGCCCTATTATTGAGTTATATTATACAAAAAAAATAAAACTATAAATATGAATATTTTTTTTTTTAAAAATTGGCTAAAATTAACAAAAAAGTGTATTTTTTTACTATTCGTAAACACTTTTAATTAAACAAATATGTAAAAATTTCATTAGATTCTGAAGATTATTATACAATTTATGACATTTATAACATGGCGGTGTAACAAGTTTATCTTTTTAGGAATTCAATTAAAAATGTTTTAATGCTTAAATTCAGTATCTAAATAGCTCGTGATTTAACAGCTGTATCTCTTGTTCTAATGACTGTAGAAACAAACTGAGAACGTTTTCAAAAGGTAAAAGTTTGTTTCTTAAAATAATGTACTAAAAATATTCAATTTTTTAACGAAAATCGTGATTCGAAGATGGTAAGTTACCTTAAAGCATTTATCTCTTTCAGTATCAACTGCAACAAAGCCTTTGCAGCAAACGATAGCGGAATGAAGCATATTTAGAATCCAAACCTGGCATCTTCGCTGGAGGATGACAAAGTGTTCCAAGTCTGGTTTCTCACCAACACTGTTTAATTCAGAGATATCACGATAGGAGAAAGTGCGGGAAATCACTTTGGGCTCATCTTTAAGAGGGGATTATTGTACCTATGAGGATTGTAGATTTTGCAAGAGAACCAGCGAAAATTGTTATCAAATAAAACAGAACTTTGTTCTCATTCCAAGCACATTTTATTCTAAATAGGCCCCTGTAGAAAAATTCGAAAATGCAAACTTTTAAAATTACATTTTAATGCCACTAACAAAGGCTTTTTAAGAATTAAATTATTTTAAGAAAAATAGATGATAATCATTTCTGGAATCATTCCACCAAATTAATCTTCTGCGCAATTAGATTTATATTCATTCCATCTTGTTAATAAGTAAAAATAACCTTCTTAAATATAATGCAAGTGGGTTTATTATATTCTTGTTTAATCAAACTTAATCACAATTCTCCGAATCACAAAAATTCTCAGTTTTCATTAATTTATGTCTAGAAATATTGCTAAAAATGTATGGCAATTTTTGATGAATTTTATAATAATTAAATCTATACGGATTTTTTTTTCTTTCAATCTAATTAATAATAAAAACACAAATTTGAAAAGTAGCTTAGAATTTCTGAATTGCTGAACCTTTTTGTTAAATTAATATATAATCTAATTAAAGTAAATAAAACTAGATCTCAGAGTGAAATGAACTCACGCTCTATGGTCGAGTGAATAAAACTCCCGCTCAGTGCCAGAGGTTTCAATTTCATAAATAATAACAAATAATAATATAATATAATTTCATTTTCAAAGTATGTTCGAATTACATACATGTGTTATTATTAAATTAATTACATGTTACATGTGTGTTATTATTTATGAAATTTACTAGAATTATTTAAATTCAATTTCGTTTTTAACAAATTTAAAATGCCAAATTTTTTTTTGATAGAATAAATGAATACAAAGGGTCCTGATGGCCGAGTGACTGGCGCTGGTTGTCACAAGTTTTTGGTATTCCTGCTTGCCATGGATGTTTGGTAGCGGTCGGAACCCACTTTAAACCGTACGTCCCGATATAATATGACTTTTGGGCGTAAGGTTGACAACATCTAAAGAAGAAGAAGGCATCATGTCTCAATATCTACCAGTAGGTAGATGGACTTGGCTCCAATGAAGAAGAAAAAAGAACAATCTGATTCCAATAGAAGAATTTTATTTAAAATAGATTTTTGGTGCAAAATTATTATTCTAAAACTCTTTTACATGTAAACACAGGCGAAATGCTAAATATAAAAATATATTATATAAGCTTATATAGTATATCAAAGTTTAATTAAGTACAGAGAACATATTACGAAAGGAAATTATTAGTCTATAATCAAACAAAACATTTTACTATGCAATTTTGATTTTGCTACAAAAACAGGCTCAATTATTAAAACAATATATATATGTATATATACCATTTTTTTTATGTACAAATGTACTGTGTAAAAATTATTGCTCATACATAGATGAATAAAACGAAGACATTTTCATTATTCTTCATACTGTCTGACATTCCAAATGATACATAACCCATCCTAAAAGCACATCTTCAATTGTGAGTAATGCCAAACACAGGTTAAGCCAGCAGCCATTCCTAAATACATTAGAACAATCTTCGAAGGCAACATTTATTTTTATATCAATCTTCATAATAAACGTTTGGAAGCTTCGCGTGATCCAATACATATACAGACCGCCATATTTCTTGAAAGAAATGGAAGCAACATTTTTTCCTTTCCTTTCGCCATGTCTGGGCAATGGGGCTTTTCGCGGCAGCCGAGGGATCATATTTAGAATCCAAACCTGGCATCTTCGCTGGGGGTGACAAAGTGTTCCAGTCTGGTTTCTCACCAGCACTCGTTAATTCAAAAGATACCACGGCGCTCGGTAAAAGGCAGGAGAAATCACTGCGGATTTCTCTTCCAAGAGAGATTATTGTTCCTTTGAGGATCGTGGCAGAGGAGATCGCAAGTGGAGCCTTGTTCTCATTTCAGGCACATTTTATCTGAGATTGGCCCCGAAGAATAATTAACAAAGACAGATTGAAAAAGTTCTTTTTTAATGATGCTCAGAGATTACCTTAAGAATATGTTTCGTTCTTTATTGAGATATAGAGGATTTCTTTTTCTAATCAATGTTTAGGTTTCATTAACTTTTATTGAAGTTTTTTATTAAGGTTTCGGCCAAGAAAATGGTGGTAAATTGTTGATACTGAGACATTGTAGTCCTCGTTTAAGATAAATTTCTTTGCAAGTTAATCCATCGTATTTTTAATTTTCAGTAACTTTTGTGTATATTTTTAAAGATTTTTATAATGTTTATTAAGGTTTTTATTTATTTCGTCAATCAAGTTGACAGAAAATTGTTGATAAAATATAATAAAAAAAAAAAAAGTTTGCTATTATAATTTTATCATAGAATTAATAAAACAGAATAAATTGCCGAATATCCTAATCTTTGGAATATCCTATAAATGCAAACATGAAAGTCAGAGAATGTTGTAAACAAAGGAAATATATTATCTGAAGTTGGCTCAGAGAACAATCAAACAAAAATGCATTTAAAAACCTTCTTTTAATCATGCAAAGGGGCATTTTCTGAAACAGATTTTCTTCTTAACAAGAGTAGTAACTTGAGGTTTATTTTCTTAAATATGCTTAACAAAAATTAATTACCCTTAGATAGCGCAGTTACCAGACGTAAAGTATGGACGCAGCGTAAAGTAAGACGTAAAAAGTATGCCCCCTTATTCGAATTCCCTGCCGGCTTCCGTTGCAATTACAGTTTTCAGAACAAAAGAAATACCATGTAGATTGTTACAATGTGTATAAGTCCTCACATCTGCAATCAAGCTCCCAGTCAGAAATTTCCAATATTTCTCATATACCATACGCATATGCTCATTTCAGAAGTCTCTTCATCACCCCTCAATGGTTGCTTATGGCATATATCATTGTGACGATGAAGGCCAACAATGTACCACAAAAAGTCTGATCAGATGAAATCAAATTTGAAATCCTACAAGCAAGAAGAACTGTAAGTTCGCATGTCTTAGTTTGTAATTAAGAAAAGAAATTTGTAAATAGGAAAGTTCATTTATTGACTGAGACACTAGTAGGAAATGCCAAGATTCCCTTATAGCCGCCCTTGTATTTTTCATTGCAAGATATGGTGTAACAATTTAAGTATAGTGGAGAAGACCCTTCATTTTGAAATGTAATAAGTAGTGGTACATATGTTACATTATGTCATAATCAACATGAAAAATCTTTAAGGTTTAGAAGTTCACTCTTTTAGGAAGGAAGAGTAAGAACACCCTGATAGCAGTCCTTGTATTATTCATTATAAAATTTGTGTCAACAATGTAGGCTTAGTGGAAAAGGCCCCTTTATTTTGAAATGTAATAAATTATGGTGAATCTGTTCCATTATTAAAAGTTATTTTAACTAATAAGAGATAATAATCAATAATAATCTGAGAATCTAGTGTCTGGATTCAAAACAAGACAGCACTATTCAACATAAAATCTAAGATACGTTTATTTACTAGCAACTAAAGAATTTAAATTTAAGTGAAAATTTATAATGAGTATTAAAAGCAAATTTACTCTTTAAAATCATTTAATACAGAAAAATGCTTCATCCTCCCTCTATTTTGAAAAAAAAAATCTATTAAATTTAAAGTGGGAGGCTTATAATCCAAGTCTATAAACATATACAGAAATTAGATTTACAAATGAAAATCACTCAAAACTCTTGACCACTCAAAACATAAATAACCATCTTGAGTAAAGTATCAAAATACATTTATTTATAATAAAAAAGCATTACATAATTGCTCAATTCGTCACACAATCATTAAAATTTGAATCACGAGTTTATGTCGAGTAATGGGCATGTTAAATCTGTAGGTTTGGAATGCGCTTCTTTTGTGTTCGATGAAGTAGGGAAGAGTATGTGAAATTCCCTATTGTTGTTAAGTTTATTTCCTTGTGATCATCAGTACCAAAAATGTGAATGTAGTGTAAACAGTTAGCGCTGGGTAACAATGAATATGCTAATCTCTGCCTTTCTATTGGCGAATGACTTAGGTCAAAGTGCAAGAATATTGAAAACACTATTTTAAACGATTTCAGAACATTACCGAAGATAAAAAAGAAATCTTATTATTTTGTAATCTTTCCTGCAGATACGTTTTGCAACTTTTTCTTTAGATGTAAAAGAATGAATACACGCATTCTATTTGTCCTTTGAAATTATATATACTAATTTAATGACTCTCAACAGAAAGTTGAATTAAAACTTTCCATTAATTAAACAACTGGAAATGAAGTAAATCATATCCAAGCCTACAGACAACTAACGCGCTTTGCACAATTATATAAGAATATTATATTATAAAAAATGTATTGAAATAAAAAAAAAGGTTTTGAAACTTCCTTTTGGTTTACAAAGTGGAATATAATTCGTTTAGGACATTCATTTCAGTAATTCGTGATATTGTCTTTCATTTAAAATGTTTCAAATTAATTACTAATTCAATTATAAAATTTAAATCTAAAATGCTATATTATAAAGAACAATCGTTTTTAATTATCATTCATTACGATCAAATCAATTATACAAGGTAACTCGAAATAACAATAGATGAAAATATTAACATAAAATCATACGAAAGATATTATATACCCTCATTTACAATTTATTGGGAAAATATTCATTAGTTGCTAAGCAAATAATTTAATAATTATAAAATTTAAAAAACCGAAAGAATTAAAAAATGCATGCACTTATAATTAAAGTGCATTCCCTTTTAAAAAATAATGATTAGCAAGTTATTATTTTTGAAGTTACTCCACAAATTTAGCATTTTAAAATTCATGCCCATCCATTCAGAAAGTAGATAGTTAAACAATTCAGCGTCAATTGATAACTACTGTTAGCATATGTGTTAATCGATAACTACTAGTTTAAAAATCATTTTTAATTCAAAAACTATTTTATAATAATAGTAAACATACATATAATTTGGCATTATCAAACAATATATTTATCATTATCGATATGTTGTATGTGAAATGTATTATTATGTATCCATGTGTTATATTATGTATTATTGCGTTAGATATTATGTATTGATGTGCAAGATGCATTTTTTAATTAGTAGTATAGCAACTGTCTATACTATTAATTAAAAATAAAAAATAATAAAAAATACGAGGAATGAGAGAATTATTGCACTCCAAAGAGAAATTGATAAAGGATATTATTCAAAATATCTTTTCAAAAAAATTCCAAAAATATACCATTTATTCTTAAAAAAACAACAATGTATTATCACTTACAAGATTGTACAAATAATTGTTAATATTTTACTAAATGAACTAACACTTTTACAGCAAAGTAAACAGCTATTATATTATAAGAACTGACAGATGAAGTGTACTTTCAGAATCCATACAACAGTAAAACTATTATGAAAGATAGGATGATGCTATATATGAAACATTATTAAACAATTTCTGATTGACTGTTCCTTTTTATAGATGTAGTAGAATTATCTACATCAATTTCTAGCAAACGTGAAATTAATACAATTAAGGAAATACATTTAGTAATCAGAAATCACTATTAAGAAATTACACTAATCAGAAATGACTGATTGGGATTACTATCAAACTCATTAAAATGTGTTATACGCACTTATAAAAAATATAATAATTATGCCTTATTAGATATATTCTGAGCGAAATATGAAATTTTTTTTTAATTCATAACTACTAGTTTAATAGTCATTTTAATTTAAAAAATACTCTTTGTAATAATAATAAACACAAATATATTCTAGAATTATCATATCCTCTGTTTGTCCTTATCGACCTCTAAGACGTAAGTTGTGCTATTACGTATTATTATGTAATAATATGTAAGATGTATCATATATTAATGTGTAAAATATATATGTAATAAGATGTAACATGCATTATGTAAGACGTATATGTAAGATGCATTATTATGTATTAATGTGTGAGAACTATTGTTATGTAATAATACGTAAGGTGTAAGATGTATTAGCATGTGATGTGTATTATATGTATTAACATGTGATGTGTATTATTATGTATTAACATGTGATGTGTATTAAATGTATTCATGTTTAAAATGCTTTTTAATTAATAGTATAGCAATTATCTATATTATTAATTAAAATTTAAACAAACAATAAAAATTGCAAAGATCAAAATAGTTATTACATTCCAGAGAGTAAACGACATATTATTACTTACATAATAAAATATTAAGTCTAAAATAGACCCATTAATATATTATCTTTGTCCACGATGAAAGTAATTATAAACAACATATCATTCTACTTGCTATTATTATTAAATTTTTAGTTCTTGAAAACATCATCACTGATATTATAAGGATAACTAACACATTATTTTATAGTATTCAAGAAATAAGTATTATTGATAATTCGTAATATAAAATATATAATTTTTTTTTTACTACATTATCAGATAATAATTAAGTAAATATATAATTAAAAAAAAAATCGAGTCAAATATAATAATATGTAAAGAACATTTAAGATATTAAAATTTTTTTTACAATCATTTATATGTCATTATTGATCAATCATTGAATGAAAAATATCATTAATTTTCCTTTAATTATTAATCGTGCAATTCAGCAGTGTCAATAGTATAAAGAGTGCATGATAATACGTTATTCAATTATTGGTAGTTAATAATGTCACCAACCTTACGAACACACATTGGTCATTATAAACAATTCAATGTACAAATGCAACTGAAACTTATTAAATTAATGATTCATGTTTTAGTTGCCATATGATTAAGCAACAAATAAAACTAATTGACAACAAATACTGTCATCGTTTGTCCAACTCTAATACCAGTATTGAATGACAATATATTACGCAAATCAAAGGGAAGTAAAACCGTATAGATAAAGAACCACTATATTATATAAAGTAATTTACAACAAATGCTCTTTTTATCCGTGTTAGATAATTTATATTATGAAAAAAGGATTAAGTAAAAAATTTAAAATAATTCTTAATTTATGTCAATACTTAAGTATATCAAATTAGTTATTAATAAATCAACAACATTAAAATATAAGAGACGTGTTATAACAACAGTAAAAAATGACAATGTTATTTCTATGTAAACAGCATCTCACTTTATCAAATTATTCAACACCTTTCAAAAATAGGCAATGTACGAAATGCAACAAATGTGTTAAAATAAAAAAAATTATACTTCAGCAATCATATAATTAACTAACCAACTTTTTATATAATACTATATTATTAAACACAGAGTACATTCAATTCTATCAAATCACTTATACGCCATTATCGATAATTGGGCAAAGAATAATAAAAAAATACAGTAATTTAACTACCATTATTAAACAAAAGAGTTAAATTACTCAAAAATTGAGAAACATTACAGTATCGGTAAATTTAACAATTATCGAACTATATCAGAACATTTATATATAATCAATAACAACCTGTTGTTAAAAATGGAATAAAAGTCTGCTAATTGACAATTGATATACCATTAATAATTCGTTACCAATAAGTGCCGTTAAATACCAACTATAACACAAAAATTAATTGAAAACGGATACTATCTATCCTCATAAAATCACGTGATTTACCACTGATAACATATACTTTATTACCCTTGTTGAACTAATTATTAGCAATAATTTAGTATTTGTAATTTAACAACATAGAACCGAATGACTTAAAATTTAAAATGAAAATTATAGCAATAGTAGGAACTGTTAGCTCTCAAATTATAAGAACTTAACTTTAAATTCATTTAATACATCTCCAACCAAAACATTGACTAGAGTAAAGTATAACTTTGTTATATTAATAACTAATACTGCAGTAAACATATAACTAAACAGCCACTACATGTGAAAATTAACTGAAAACTGTTAAAACTATTAATCAAACCTTGTCAAATGAAATATACTCTATTACTGGTAATGCATCAAGAATTGCAACCATTCCTCATAGCGATGAAATAAACCAATTATTAATAACATTTTCCTTTTTAATGATTAATTATCTTTTTGTTAAGAGAAACATTGTACTATCTTTACTGAGGGAAACTGACATCTTTATAAATATTATCTAAATTTATCAAAGGTTTATACCACAATAATTAAAAGTATTTGTGTACAAATACGATAAAAATTTAGTAAATTAATAAATTGAATTGAAGCCTACAATGAAAAGAACTTATGTTAAAAATATTAATATAATAAAATTATTAACAAAATATTAATATAATATAATAAAAAATATAAATATAAATATGCCCATTAAATCAGATCATTTTAACGTCATTGATATTTATTTACAAAATAAAAAATATATATAATTTAATAACTGGAAATAAAAGATCCAAAGATTAAGAGAATTACATCTAATGACAACTTTATTACTACGTAAGTTGTCGTTTGATGTCAATAATATATGATAATAATAACAATAATATTTGACAAGGTATGATTTTATTAAATCATAGATTTGACGGATATATCGATGATTTAATAAAATCTGTATAAATAATATATATCAATACTAGTCTAATCATATGTCTAGTCTATCAATATGTCTAATGAAAGTTCGATATCGATATATAAACAATGACAGTTCGTAGTGGAGAATCAAGCAAATTACAGCTAAATTAGCAATCCATATTTCAAAAACTGCATTATTAGACAATTTTAATAATATAAAGAGTACTTAATAACAAATTTTGCGATATATATTTGCTCTAAATCATCATAAACAATGTAAAGTAAATAAAAAGATCTAATAATTTAATAGCATGATATTAGGTCATCAAAATATAAAATACATGTTATATATCAAGAAAATCAAAACGCTTATATGAAATTTGTAGTCCCAAACGTAGTTAAATCTGTTAAATTTTATAACTAATTACCCAATCATCATGCAATAAAGCAACCATTACAGTATATTAAAATGGCAATTGGTAATATTTAACATTATTACATCCTTTTACAGAGTAAATAACAATGCATTGTGTAAAGTACTGGAATATAAGCTGAATTAAATATTAATACTTGAATAATTTTGCAAATAAGCAATTTTTGTACCATGAAATATGAGGGTAACATATACCACTGAACCACATCGAATACTTCACCATCATTAAGAAATTTTAGTAAAAGTTTGGTAAACTAATAGCTAACACTTAAATGGCAGTGCAGTTTAGCAACCATGTTATGAAAATGGTAGAAAACTCGGAAACTATATTTGCTCTAAATCATCATAAACAATGTAAAGCATATGAAAAAATCTAATAATTTAATAGCATGCCATCAGATCATGCAAAACATAAAATACATGTTATACATCAAGAAAAATCAAAACGCTTATATAAATTTGTAGTCCCAAAAGTAGTAAGAATCTGCCTAAATTTTGTAACTACTTAATTACCCAATCATCATGACATGAAGCAATCATAATAGTATATTCAAATGACAATTGGTAATATTTAGCATTACATAATTACATCTTTTTACAGAGTAAATAACAATGCGTTGTATAAAGTACTGGAATATAAGCTGAATTAATTATTAATGCATGTATAATTTTACAATTTTTGTATCATGAAATGTAACAGATACAAACAATGGCAGTTCATTGTAGAGAATCAAACAATATCTGCTAAATTAACAATCTATACCGCAAAAATTTCATAACTAAACAACTTTAATATTATAAAAGAGTAATTACTTACATATTTTTGCAATACATATTTGCTCTAAATCATCGTAAAAAGCATATAAAAAACTAATAATTTAATAACAGGGTATTAGATTATACAAAATATTAAATTTACGTTGTATATTAAGAAAATTAAAACGCTATATGAAATTTGTAACTCCAAATGAGTAAAATTCTGCTAAATTTTATAACTAATTACCCAATCATCATGCAATGAATGCAAGTATAATAAAATGACAATTGATACTATTTAAATGTATTATATCCTTTTACAGAGTAAGTAATATTATTTAAAGTACTGGAATATAAGCTGAATTAAGTATTAATACTTGAATAATTTTTGCAAATAAACAACTTTTTGTATCACGAAATATAAAATAGCACTCAACCACATCAAATACTTCATCGCCATTAGGCAAACTTTACTAAAAGTTTGGTAAACTACTAGCTAACACTTAAACGGCAGTGCAGTTTTAGCAACCACGTTATGAAAAATGGTCGCAAACTGTCGTTATCTAGTGCTACTAAATCACGTCTGCGTCACCACTGACAACAAGCACATCAAGAGACACATCGCTCCACTGACAACAATCACTCACCTGTGAAAGGATTGGTTTTTTCACTTCGAGTTCACTGATGCCAGGGGGACTCCTTGCACGTGCTTGTAGAAGGGGGCCCAAGGGAGGTGGTAACAGGACAAGGATCCTGATCCTGCGTGATTTCGGGGAGCCTCTCCTGTTTCGAAAGGAAATCTCTTCCCCTCTTCTCCTCTGCGCAGTGAGTGATCGGAGGAGAAAACCTCCGATTCCCACTTTCGCCCTCGTGTCGACGAGCTTTGTTTATGATGGAGACTTACCATACGGCCAAGAGGTTTGAGGGGGAGGTTTTGGAGAAGTGAGGAGGGTTATCAAAGTTGGGGGTGTGATGTGATTTGAATCATTTAATAACTGGAAATAAAAGATTTTAAAAGTTAAAATGAATATTAAAGCATCAGAAGATAATGACAACTGTCCACCCCTATATAGGGTATTTAGTTTTACTAAGATATAAATGACAGTTAATTGAACAGAGTATTGAAAAATTCTGTCAGATTAGCAATATAATGAGAAAAATTATTTTTTTTATTAATAATAATTTATTTAAAAACTAAATTTTTTTTTTTTTTTTTTAGTTATTACAAAAATGGATTGTTGAAAAATTGATTAATGATATATTGATTATATTTATGCCCCGAATACAGTCACATTATATGTCTAATTTATATTAAAAATAATATTGGTAATGCAATTGAAAATATTTTCAGGTGTTTTTTATTAAAATAGATAACACAATCAAACCTTGTTTAATTAAAAAGCAAACATTTAAATATTAGAAAATATTTATTCAATTTTATTATAGATAATATATATTATAATATCTATAATAAAATTATTATGTATATATATATATATAAATATATAAATAAAATAAAAATTATTTATATATATATAGATAATAATTATAAGATATAATTTATTATGTATATATATATATTATTCATTCATTTAGTTTTTTTAAGATATAAATGACGGTTAATTGTGCAAAGTATAGCAAAATTCTGCTAAATTATATATAATAAAATATATATAATTATATATAATTTAAATTATTAAAATTAGATAATAGTTTTTAAATTAGATATTTATAATAAAAATATTATTGAAAACCTTTTCAATTATTACAAAAATTGTTTGTTGAAAATTGATTAATGATATATTGGATCGATTTATATCACGAATGTATGTAGTCTCATTGCATGTCTATTTTACTTTACGAATAATATTGGTAACACAATTGAAAATATTTTCAGTTTTTTTTTATTAAAATAGATAACATGATCAAACCTTGTTTAATAAAAAAGTAAACATTTAAATATTAGAAAATATTTATTCAATGTTTTCGAATTTTATTACAGAACTATAAAAAATCAATAATTTGGTAATCTGGATATGAGATCCCTATCTACGTATCAATTTTATCACTTTACGAACGAAAATTTACTTATCACTTTAGGAATTTGAGATAAATTATTATTCTGAAGCTTAGAACAATTTTGAGACAATAAATATTGTAATGCGATTTAATTATATATGCCATTAAAAATAGTTTAAAATAGAGATGTTCAGATTGCTATCTATTTATTGGTTTACATTGTGGACGGTCTCATTGTATGTCCATTTCAGTTTAAAAATATATCTTGTGACTTTTGTTTTGGAAGATTTTTAAACTTCACCAAAGAATTGAAATAAAGAGCTCGTTTCAGCTTTAATTAACGAAAAGTTAGCAGTTAAATATTTGAAAAATATTTTACTCACGCAAGAAGAACAAAGTCTCTATTAATAATGTGTTAGTATGGTGGCAGAATCCCATAAATTTATCTCTACGATATTTATTACCTAAAACAATGTTCCATCCTTAAAATTGCTTTAAATAAAACGGATGTGGTCGTCTCTATATACTATATAGAAGTATGCAAGCTACAATTTTCTATATTTATGCACAAACATTTTCAGGTATGAATATATGCAATCCATAATTTATGTAATTATTGTCAAACATAACCCAGCATTTATTTGATTTGAAGGGACAGAATATAATTAATTATCTGATTAAAAATTACTTGTAAATGTAAAATAAAATAATGTTTTTAAAAACATTAAGTTCAGGATTTTAATAATTATAATCAGAAAAATAGAATGAAAGTATCATTTCCACATAAAAGTATAATTGAAATAGAATTAAAGCAATATTTGCACTTTGTTATTTTCACAATTCCCAAATGAGTTTTCATAAATTTATTATCTCACTCCATATTTTTAATTTTAATTTTTTAAAAATAAATTAACATTTTTAATAATTTCTTTTTGTTATGTATACTCTACTTCAGAACATTTGTAATTATTTGAATTTAAAGATGTGGGTATAAAAATGGTGCACTGGTTTTTTTAGCAAGCAATTAAAATTGTCCTTCAGACAAACTTGTTAAAAAATATTTATGTTATAACTAATTTTATTAATATATTATAAAAATGCTATACTATAACATAATATAAAAAATATATAATAAAAAGAATTAATTAGAATGTTTTCGTGGTTTTTGACTGCGAACAAGATAAATAAAATGGATTTAGTGAAAAAAATTGGATCTCTAAGTATTAAAGTTATAAAAAGTACAGATATATATACACATAAATTTCTTACTATATTATCTCTATTATTATCTCTACTATATTGTCTCTTTCTATATATTATATATATTTCTTATATATATATATATATTTTCTTATATATATATATATTTCTTATATTGTCTCTTTCTTTATATATTATATATATATATATATATATATAAATATATATATATATATATATAAAGAGATTATAATATCCTAGCTTACAAATTGGAAAAAAATTCACGTACTACTTTTTTTTTTTAATTTTTAGCTTATGAACACTTATTGATTTTAAAATTATATGTAGCTCATTAAAAGTGTTTTTTTAATTTAAGAAAATCATTTAATCTTACATCTTATATATCGAGTTGTAAAACAATAGCTACAAATAAAATGCTATTTTACCAAAATTTAATCTTAAAAAAATAATGAGGATAGAATACAACAATATAAAAATTATTTTATTCGTATAATCACATTATACTTAATATGTTATACTTGAGGAGGACGCAGGAATTTTTCATAATGAATGTCAAATTTGAATCAATTTCAGCTCAAATTAAAAGCTGAATACTAAAATATGTTTCTGGATTTATCTGAATATCAATCGTGATATAATTGTGTTTGAAAACTGTTCCCCTTATAAGACATACTAAAAATTGAATAAAAAATTTTACATTTTAATAACTGAAAATCACAATTGAACCTAAATATACTATATATATCAGAAGTGCACAGTTACACTGCCCTTGGAAGCCACATTTCGCGAAGGAAGATTTGAAAGAGCTATTTTTTTTATTTAAAAGAGCAATCATTTTAAGTGATGAATATGTAGATGAAGCTGTGCGAACTGCACTAACAAATCATCAACCAAACTTTCGATAGCTAATTGTGAAGATGAATAACATTCATATACGTGTTCTCAAGCAAATATAGTTTTTAAAGATTATTTTTACTAAAATTGTTTGGCAGATTCAGAATAATTTAGCATATATTTTTGGATAACATTTATATTATATGTTTCTGAATGACTTTGCAACATGAATTCAAATGAAAGTAATTACTTTTGAAGATTGGACAATTTTTGATTCCTTTATTTTTAGCATTAATTTTTTATTTAAGATTTGCACAAATCTCTTGCAATCTATCAATCTCCCTGATATATGGAATAAAATACATGCATATGAAATTGTCATGGCCGATTCATCAGAAAAATAGTGAACTTAAAGATTCAGCTAAATTTATTCATATATGAGTTTTTTAAATATTTTATTCCTCCGTTTAATTACATATTCATGTCATAATTTCATCTAATATATATATATTTATATATATATTATTAATGAAATTAGGATTTTTTATTATCAAAGAACCACGTGGCACATATGCATGAAACAAACAACCCACTAGTGGTTTATGAAATTAAGATATTAGAGAGTTTTTGCATACCGTACTTTTATAATACGGTATTTTTTTCCTCCCTAGCGCGCATGCTCATAGGAAATTGCGCATGCGTATCTGTAATAATGTTTCCTATGAGCATGCGCGCTTGGGGAGAAAAAAAAAAGGCCGTATTATAAAAATACGGTATGCAAAAACTCTCTATTGTCTACCAGAAGATTTTTTAAAGATAACTCTCCAATATTTGCGTGCCGTATGAGAGACAGCCTGGGAGACACTTTGCATACGTTAACACAATCACCTCCAGTTTTCTTCAATCACTGCAATGATTCGAGTTTGAATTCTACAGATCACTGCAATACTCGTATGCTTATTATAATTGACTGCAGAATAGTTCATTGAATTTCGCGATTGATTAAACTGATTTCGGAATACGAAAAGTGAATATGAAACCAAATCTTTCTGTAATTAATTTCAGATGGATCGATAAAACTATAGGCCAGAAAAAATTTTCATTTGATATGAACAGGCTATACCTATGTGTATTTTTTTTTTTTTAAGTTTGTGACTTCATATTGAGGGTCCAAGTAAAGCAGGAATAAATCCCCCTTTTACATATATAACATTCAAATTGCAAATGAATAGCCATTCACAAGTCAAAGTGTCTTCCATTTGTGTCTAATTTGGAAATGAAAAAAAAAATATGCTAAAGCAAATCAGTAGTTTAAATTCAAATAAAACCAACAGACTATAGTCTAAGATGAAAAACACTCTTCTATAAGCAAATGAAAAGTTTTTCACATAAATGATCAAATAATAATAATCACACTGGTCAGGTTTAAATTCGTCAATATGATTCATCTTTTAGTTGTTTCAATAAGATTTGTAATATGACTCGTGGTCAAGTTGCAAAGTAAGCACCTAGTGGTTGAGGTTCGTGAATCTTCTGGCGGTAGTCCTTTCAGAATCGAGGAGATTCGATAGTATTTGCAGCAACATGTGTAAAGCGTCTCACAAAAGTTTTCGGATTTTTTTGTCTGACAGTTAAATGAGAAGCGATTAACTCTGTAAGAAATTTTCTCCCGTCACCATACATTGGTTGACTGTTCAAAGCATACGAGGTCTATCAATGTTCACCAATATATAATATATCTGATTTGAAGAAAATTGATTGTAAATTACATACTTTTAAAAATTAAATTAATTTAATGCAATTTTTGAGTGAGAATGCTTTTATTAACATTTTTTTTTACCAATTCTTAAAATGAATAAAATTGTTTTTATCTCATATGTTTGAAAATATTTCTTGTATCATCTCCTTCGAAAATTTTGCATAATTATTAATAAAATTATAAAATCCTTCACATAATTGTTAATAATATTATAAAATTTGCATAAATTTTATAAATGGAAACATTTCTTTCATAGATATTAAGATTTATTTTTATTGTTTCTGAGAATTTTTTCATATTATTTACGACGGACATAACATGAACATAGATTAATAACATGAAATAATGAAGTTTAAAAAAATTTAGTATTAAAAAAATTCTGTTAAATTATTTTTAAAAGCAACTAGCTAATAAAAAACAATTAACTATAACCAAAAAAAATTAGCCTAACAGAAAAGGTTATAAAAAATAAAATTATTTTTTGAAGTTTTTAATATAAATAATGATATTACAGTTACATCGAAATAAAGTTATTTCTCGATAATAACTATACTACTAGTTCGATAATTACAATTTAACTATAGCTAATTAAAATAAATTGCTATATATATTTTTTTAACTTTTTGTTTATTTATATTATTTTTGTAAAATTAAAAGTTACGCTGAAAAGATTTTTTAACACAGTTTTATCTGAAACTGATAAAACTTTAAAATTTCATTTTTTTTAAATAAAATCTTTAAAAAAATAGCAACTGAGAAAAAATACCTACAGCATACTAGTATATTTCAGGAAAATTGATTGTACATCGAATATTTTAAAAATGAAATTAATTTAAAGTGCAATAGTTTTGAGTGTGGTTGCTTATTAACATTTTATTACCATTTCTTCAATGAATAATTTTTTATCTCATTAATTTAAAAATTACTTTTTCTCATACGAAAGTTTTACAGAATTATTCAATAAATAGAAGCATTTCTCTCGTAGATATTAAGCTTTATTTTGAATGCTTCAGAGGTTTTTACATTATTTACAATGGACTAGACAGCAAGAAACAATGAATTTTGGAAAAATTTATTATTAAAAAATTCTGTTAGAAATTTTAATGTTAAAAAATTTTTACAAACAAATAGCTATTGTAAAAAAACCTTTAAAACAAAAAATCAGCATAATAGAAAAGTTAAAAAGTTTTTAAATATAAATAATGTATAGTTTGATGGATAGAAATAACTTATAACTTTCATTAAACTTTTAATAAATATATTATTAAAAAGAGTTTCTTTTAATTTTTGTGTTATTTTTGTAAAATTAAAAGTTACGCTGGAATAAGATTTTTGTAACACAGTTTTATCTGAAACTGATGAAACTTTAAAATTTCTTTTTTTAATAAAAAAATCACAACTAAAAAATTAAAAAAAAAACTACAGCATACATTTTTTGAAAAAAATCAGAATCAGTATTCATGTATGCTAATTTCATAATTGAGTATATTTAAAATATCTCATTTTTGTTTCGAAATTACCTCTCTCTCTCTGCGTTTGCAAGAAAAAGACAAAAACTACAAAAATATATATATATATCTGCTTTTCTACAAGTAAAAAAAAAAAAGGGAGAAGAAGTGAAAGTTAGAAATAATTTTTCCTTGACGTGTTATTCTGATAAAATATTTTAAGGTGCTAGGAATCTTTTCTGGAGGAACGCTTTTTCCCGTTTTAAATCCAGAATGAATAATGCATGAAGCAGTACTTAAAATTCATGATTTAAAATCCTGCAGAGAGGAAAACAAAGCTTTTTATTCTCAACAGTAGCGGGTGGTCAGTGAAAAACAGGAGACAGCGTTAATATGCATGGATTTTCCGGAGAAATAAAGGAAAGCTGCTGCCGGGGTGTTTTGTTCTGGAAAATTTTATTAAAGCTTAAATTTACTGATCTATAGCGTTGTTTTGGGGGTGTTTATTGTTAGTAAACTCGCCGATAAATAACGTAAAAACATGTTTATGTTTAAAAAAAAAGCACCTTAACGTAAGTATTTTGCGGAGTTTAAAAAATTATTCTTGTTTTGATGACATATATGTGTTGTTTGCTGTTTTGTAAATTATGCGAAGAAAGAATTATATAAAAAAAATCATTAGATTTTTTATATTTCTGCTTAGTCATAGTTATCGTATAGTATAGTAATAAAAAAAAAATCTTTATTTCAAATAAAAATTGACTAAATATTTTTTTCTTTCATAATTAACTTTGCAGTTTTTCTTAGGTTCTTTATTCATCTACACTAACTACATCATATGTCTCAAAAAATTATTTCTAATGTATTTTGGGGGAGTTAAAAAAATTATACTTGTTTTGATGACATATGAGATTTTATATGTTTCTTGCTATTTTGTAATTGCAAGGGAAGAATTATATTTTAAAAAATTAGCTATGATATCTTCTATACTTCTGCTAGTCGTAGTTATTGTATAGTAAATAAATAAACATAAAATTTTATTCAAAATAAAAATTGAATAATTTTTGTTCCTTCATAATTAACTTTGCAGTTTTAACTTACATACTTTCTTCATTTACTCTTACTACATCACATGCCTCAAAATTTTGAACAAACGTATTTGAACAAACGTATTTTGAATAAACGTTATATACGTGAACAAACGTATTTTGTTCACGTATATTGAAACGTATTTTGAACAAAAGAACTTCTCAAACGTATTTTGAGAAGTTTAAAAATTATTCCTGTTTTGACGACTTATGAGGTTTTATATGCGTTGCTTGCTGTTTTGTAAACTATGCAAGGGTCAATAATAAAAAAAAAATCAGCTCTGATATCTTTTATACTTCTGCTTAGTCATAGTTATCGTATAGTAATAAAAAAAAAAAATTATTATTTCTAATAAAAATTGAATAAAATATGTTTTTTTCTTTCATAATTAACTTTCCAGTTTTTCCTATGTGCTTTCTTCATCAATTTTACTATTTCGCATGTCTCAAAAGGAATGATTTGTTTCATAAAAGAAATACCATCGTACTTCATATGAATGTAGTTTAAGAACACAATATATTTTTGAATAAATATGACACATCAATCTGTTGCTGTTTATATTTACATAAAATATCAAATTCATTTGTATGTGTAATTTAAAAATAATGAATTTATTTTTAAATATATTTTATATATTATATATATTTTTTATTATATAGTAATTCTTGTTTTATTTATTTATATTTATATTTATTATCATATATTTTTATTAGATTATTTTTGATATAAAATCCATTTGCATGTGGAATTTAAAAATCACACAAGAATTATTTTATTAATATTCTCCTATCATATCAATGCCAATATTATATAAGAGATACACAGACTGGTGAAGACTGCATATACTCACAGCAGTGTAGTAACAGAGGACACAAAAATTTGAAATTAATTCTAATAATTTTAATTGTTTGATTATTACTCGACATGTAATCTCAAGAACTGATGTACAAATATGAGGCGTCCGTTGCAGTCTCTGATTTCGGAAACGAAGAGACTCGATAGTCATTGAAGAAAAAACGTATGTGAAGCATCGATTGTTTCTAACTGTTATGTGTGAAGATATAATACTTTCCTTCCAGATTACACGCAAAAGCGTGGAAATTATTCCTAAAAATCCTCTCTGAAAGCAATATCTTTCCTTCATCATCACATGTAGAACACGAGGTCTCACCATTTTTCAATAAAAAAAACTCTATTAAATAATCCAAGATTGGTTAGCATTGAAAAGATTTGTCTATAAAATTGATAATCCAAAACGATTTGTCGTATAAACTAAATAGGAAAATAACATTTTTAGTAACAGACAAATAAAAATAATTGTACACAATAATAATGTATAATATGTTTATATTTTAAACACATGCATATTATATATTCATATATTAACTCGGACAGCAGCCAAATACATTGCTTAAAGGATCACTACTCCAGTGTTAAGCGGTTTTTCATTCATTTTTTTTTTCACCCATGTGTTCTTAAAGGCCTTCAAGTGACCTTGTCTCTTTATTTTTCAACTTAAAGAAAACTGCCACTTCCACTCAAATAATGAATTTCTCATTGTGCATCCCTCCAACTTTATACCTTCGTTGCTCAATTGCAGCTTCATAACTCAATTACTTTTTCTAATGCAAAAACAACTTGGCCGAAGAGATCATACACATCGCAATTTTATTGTAAAGTAACAGGACAAGTTTGCTTCATGTTGAAAATAACAGAATAAGCTCCTTTGATGTCGGCTTTAGAGCTCTCGCTAGAAAGTAGTTTTCCTAAACATCAAAGAATTCTGTAGAAGTGTTTTAAGGGCAGAACAGTATGAATGTTTGCGCCTCGTTCAGCCCTTCAAATGGGTTAAAACTGGTAGAAATAAAGGTAACAGACCACGTTCGAATCTCGATAAAAGAAATCGATTTTCTTTATCTTTTTTTTTTAAATCAGACCTTTAGCTTTTTGAAAGCAGTTTTATATTTGTTTCTAGATTCTTTTAGATGTTGAGATACAGGCATTTAATGCGAGCTATTACAATTTATGCATTCAAAGTTTTCAATTGAATTTCTGTATATTTTGCTACACCTCACAATGATTATAGTTATAACTGTTATAATAATTTTTAAAAATCAGATGAAGTTTTAACTATGCATTTTTATAATTTTATATAAATATTGATTTAAAAGATTTTAAATATATTCATTTAGAGATGAGTTTTTGGCATTTTTTGTTAAAATACACTTATTTTATTTCGCTTGGATTTTTGCTCTAAATGATTCCATTGATTGTCACTCAGCTATGCTTTAGAATTTTGTCATTCTTTTAATTCAATGCATGGATAATGGACATATGTCTACATTTAAGCAAGTAATATATGTTTTGCATATTTTTTTAGTTAGAGTGTTTACGTAAGTCAAAAACACATTTTTCCGTTCATTTTTGCCGAAATTTAAAAAAAAAAATTATTTATGGATTTCATGTTTATCATTGTTGTATAACTTAATTTAATAATAGCATCAAAAGAACTTACAATAAGCATTTAAAAATTTTGGCTTTAATTCGGTCGGTTACTTTAAAGTTAGTCACAAAACATCGGTGAATTTAGAGCTCTAATACTTAGTATTAAAATAAAATAAATAAAAGTTCATTTTTTAAATAATAAAGAAAAATGCTAATAAAAGATGTTCGATATGAAATAGTTAAATAAATTTAATGCAATGTACCCAAAAAAGGGGAAGATTTAGGAAATCCCCTTCTGTAGGGGGAAACTATGATTCAGAATACTATTTCAGAAAGTGAAGATGAATTGGAGTAGAATGATAATCTGTCAACGCCACAGAAATCAATAGAAATGTCTTCTAAACTGATTTTACCCAGAACACAGTTTGAACTGCCAAACTGTAGAAGCAGCTTTGGGCAATTTGGGATAAGTCAGTAGCAGTACTATTCTGAGAAAATCTTAAATATATTCTGAGAAGATCTTAGTTATTATGCTCACTATTTAACTAGCCTTCCTTTGAACACGTTACACGAAGGTTACGATGGAAGTAGTTCATTGGAAGTTTCAGCTTTATTTTTTTTCTCAAGTAAGATATTGGAAAGATCTTATACATAGATTTTCCAAGTAAATTCATAGAAAAATAAAATAAAATATAGTGAGAAACTTGGACTTAAAGTCTAATACAGAAAATGTGGGAAAATTTTGCATGTTTTCTCGCACTTGTAAGTGATATTAATTTTTCCCGTATAATATTAATTTACAAGAAAATAGAATGAAAGCTTTCATATTTTTAATAAAAAGCTAATTTTAACAATATTTCTTAAAATGTATTCGTTTATTTAAGATAAAAAAGTATCATGACCATTGCGAATAAATTCTTAAATTGATTTTCATCCACTTGTTTACAGCCGAGCTAACACATATTACTTTTTTACTATGGATGATGTAGCAATATAAATGAAGTAACTTGACTAAATTATTGAAATCGTACCATCCGTTTTTGAATTGAATTGAATTTCAACCAATTAACTCACCAATGAAACATATTACAGGTCAAAAAATTTAGATTTCATCTGCAGTTCTTAAGATTTTAACAAGCTAAAAGCAAGCGAATTTCCTACCATGAAATTATATAACGACTTATTTTTATTTAATATTAATTAATTTAAATAACCTTTTCCATTTATCTATGATTTCCCATAAAATAATTATTTTTTATTAGATAAATTTATAAGGAGTCGATATTCAATTTCATATAAAATCCCCATAATAGTATCTAAACATTTTCATTTACAATTGTTATATCTTGAGATAGATCGTATATACTAAGATTATTATTTGGTATATCTCAATAAGAATTGTGATAATCATTTCTAATGTTCTACATGTAATGAATAGTAATAAATTTAAATAAATAGAAGTAGAAATAAATTAAAGATTAACTGCTCCTAAAAAAATCGTCTTTTTGCACAAGATAAATTCGTATCATACTAAAACAATTCAACATCACAACTTCAAAAATTGTAGAATTTCTTTTTTTTACTTAACAGTAAATGGCAACGGTTCAAGCTGTCGCAACTCTGACATTCCCTCTTTCCTCCTTTCCACCGAAATGAAGACATCGCAAATTCGTTCTAAGGAATGAAAATCGAACATTTCCAAAGATTCCTCTCAATCGATTCTTATTTTTCAAAAACTCGCCTGCCGTACATCGATCTCGTTGGTAAGACATGGTGCCCTGTCTAGTACAGCTGTTCGCCAACCCCTGCGTCCCTTTCCTAGATCTGATAGCTAGGGCCCCATTCATGGACCAGGCGTCAATGGATGCGCCCTAAGTCCATTTTGAATGGCCCTCGGAGGATGTTTTTGGGTGCTTCCAGGGCTGTACTAGACATAGTAGTTTTAAAGAGATGGATCTGATCCCGGCGGTGCATTGGATGAAAGAGATTTATGGAATACCCAGGGAGATATAAAGACGGTTTATGACTTTTTCTATCAACTGTGGAACATCGATTTGAAATTCGTTTGGGGGGTTGACGATGCTGTTACGATATTTAGTGATTTCTCATTAATATCGGGTGATAAACTCGAGTAAGACTTTTTATAGCTTTGTGTATACTGTAGACGTTCTGTAATATGGAACATCCAGGACCACGGCCATAACGGATTACTGATTATTAAGTACTAATCTATTTTAAATGGGAATACTAAAGATAAATTGCTATGAATAAAAATTTAAGAAGATTAAAGTACACAATCCGGATCTGTGCAGAATATAATCGTATAAATATCCTACAAAGATTTTGTCAGTCTTGCAGCTGAAAATCAAAATTCCTTCAATGAACATTAATTGAGTTAAATATTCAATTGTTAAAAAAAACACCAAAAAATAAAAATATCCTTTGAATGCAGTTCACTTCCAGGCTGTTGTTGTATGAACCTTGAAGTCAATTAAGTCATTAATCCTTATTAAGTCCCTGCCTGTCGCTTAACATTATCATACAAGATTTTTTTTTTTATAGACGACTAGAAGTCGAATCGGTATTATCATGATATTATATGCCTCCTGCAATATTTTTCACAATGGAAAAATATTGTTAAAATAGTTTTTGAACCGTTGGTTAATGTTTGACAATTTTATTAGGTTGTAACCAAAGTTAGGCCCATTTTTTTAAAGGATAATTATAAGAAATGAGAATGGTGATTCAACTTAAAAATATACGAAAGAGATTAAGTTTATTAGTTATTGATTATATAGTAATAAATAATTCAACTGCTAATCACAAATTAATGGAGAAAATCACAACAAATGAATGTATTGAAAAGAAAGTGAAGAATTTTCTTTACATTCATAAAGTCATTATAAGTAAAAAATTTTTTTCTGACAATGAAACATCATTACCATCGATTGTGATTTTACTTAGATAAAAATTATTTCTCAGTTATTAAAAATCAAACTGATTATATTTCAATGAACTATACAATATTCTGACATAATTTTACCCTATTTTAAATGTGGTAGGGCTATTAATTTATTATCTTTAAAGAATATATATTCCAACATTGCCATTTAAGAGGAAAAATACCTTTTGAGTTTATTTTAATTTATTCCATACCACACAGGATAACTACAAAATTTTGCAGTCATCCAATGATCACAAAATATGATGGAAACAAACTTGAAGTCAAAACTCATCTTTCATCTTTCGCCTGAAATCTCAGAAGTGTGCATGATGTTATTTTCCTGGCTGGTTCACTTAACTAAAAAATAATGATGTATAAAAGAGAGCAATTCTATGCTAGATGAAAAGTATATATCCAGAAGAAAATATACGAGAGCAAAAAACAAACTCTCAACATGATAGTTACTTTCTCCGCCAAATCACCCATATCGCCCTCATCGCGGTGAATCCTCTCCGGGAGTTATTTCCCAAATTTTAGGAGATCGATATAAGCACTTTAAAACCAAAGAGCATAGCCATTTATGTTTCGTTCAAACAGTTGTATGGATTAATCCACATTTCTATTGGAAGTAAAAAAAGAAAATCTCGGCCTACAAGACCTATAAAGGACTCAGAAAAGGGCTACATTCAGGATCATGGGAACACTTTAATTTTTATTTACAAGCAGTAATATATATATACATATATACATATATATATATATATATACAGAACTCTGGGTTATTATACAAAGAAATGAAAATTAAAAATATAAATTTTATCACAAGGCACGATTAAATCACAAGTACAATTCACTCCACGTTCAGAGATTTTCAGAGTTCTTGAGTCTACGTCGAATCTAAAAACACATGATCTGCGGCAAACTTTAATTATTACACGGCGTGATACATGAAACTTCAAGGGGCTCACTTTAGAACAGGCCCCGGCCTGTTCTTCTACTTCATAGAAAAGAGAAAAATAACACTTCTTGTCGCCTCGTCGCAGAACTCTTCTCTATCTTCTACAAAAAGTTCGCCTTAAGAAAATCCGTCAAGGAGGGGTCAGCTACCCTCACTGCTCAATGGAGTAGACATTTCTCTGCCCATTGCATATCACCCTTCACGATGGAACAACTCATGGTGTAATCCATATTCCATCTGTAATTGTTTTGATCTGTGAAGCTCGCACAAACAATCGCAATTTCATGAGTGTTATTATACATTAAACCAAATATCTGCTATCAGATTTGAGTGACAGGTTGTTTTCATTAGTACAAAACATTTGCATGTACTATAACTACATACATCACTATTTAGCGTTGTCGAATTGGAGAGATAGGATTGTTATTATATACTTGTAAAATAATATATATTCTTCTCTCTGGGAAAGAAATGCCACAACTCTTCCTGTAGAAAAATGCTACACTCCTGCTGACAGAGAAGCATGTTGAATAAGTGCTTGAAGTCTATTTTTGAATTGTACTTACTGAAAAAAAAATAAGTGGAAACAATTCTATTTTTTGTATTGCAAAAATATGGAAACAATCTCAAGTATAATAGCATTATAAACAATCAGGGAAGAATTGGAACGCTTGTTTTATTAACGCTGTTGTGTTCTTTTCATGATATGATTATCTAAATGTCTATCACAAGACTAAATATCTATAACAATAAATAAATAAAATGATTACCAAAATCAATATTTGTCAATTAACATAAAAAGGATTTAACGTCAACAAGAACGCTTAATCATCATGAATTGCAATTTCGGTCCACCGTCGATCATCAGAAAACCGTATTTCCCTTTACACAGAGACAATTCTTTTCAAATATTAAAGAGAACGGCAAAGCAAAAGAGTTCACTTGTTCAGTGTCAAATCTCGCCTCGAAACAATCTTATCCAAAATAAACAAGGAATCCGCGCAATCATCGCCGCTTTTGCCCGGGCAGTTATCAAATATTCAAGGGAAGTGCCACTTTTAAATTGAATCAGCCAAAAGATTTTCCTCTCGCATTGTGTTCTGAAGAGCGAGCATCCAGAAAGAAAAAAAAGAAGTGTTCCCTCCTCCTGCCCATTCGAGTTCAGGCATGCAGGAGGAGCGCGACAACTCAGCACGGACCTGACAGGAAAAGGACAGCTGCTTTGCAGACGATCATTATTAATTCAAGGGTGGGCATTCTGATAGTGTCACAGCGCAATTATACGTGATGGGTGTATTATGGACCAACAATGACACACCTGCGGCCTCCATATCGAACAATTTTGGGAACCCTCTTTTGTGACTAAAAGCGCGGGAAAGGCTTTGTCCGACACTGTTGTTCCTGCTCAGAAGACAATCGGTTTGAGTCAGCGCGACCCGAAAGATATCTGCACTGTTAGCTTGTTAAACAGGTGAATTTGAATTTCTATTACCCCTAGATATTTTGCAAATAATTCTCAAAAAAAAAGTATTTAAAAAAAAACAGGTTGTTCCATATTAAAAATTTAAAAGTTCCATATTTTTATTTAAACTTCCATATTTAAAATTGCAACCAAAATGAGCCATTACCATTGTTATATACCATTACTTAAATTAAAATTATTTCATCTTAAACAAGACTACTTGTCAAAGCGTTGGCCTTTCGACCAAAATAAACAGAATTGAAATTATTCATCTCGGATGGGTAAGATTAATTTGTGGACCAGAAAGTAGGGACCCTCAGGTCCCCTACCTCAGGTAGGGATTGCAATACCGGTATTTTGAGCCATTTGTACAATTTTGTAATACCGGTATTCCCAAGTTAGAATACCGTTTTTTCGGTATTTACTAGAAATTTAGAAATCTTAATTGTGAAAGAATTCTTATCTGAGAATTCTTATTCAGAATTATTATCTGAAAACTAGAAATTCTTATCTGTGAAAACAAGGTTGTAGTTGAGAACAAAGTGTGTAATATTTCGATAGTTTTTAAGTTGGTGAGTTTGCTATTCACATTGTATTTGCATATCCTACTTTAGAGTTCAAAATATTTTTCAGATTTATTATATATATATACTCATAAATAAATTAGAATTTTGCGGTAACTAAAAAATTTTCAGCAAACCAAAATACAATACAGAAATCAGCTATATCCAAAACAATCCGACGAGAAATAGATTTATTTGAAGATGAGGGATTTAGAGGTAAACACTTGGAAAAAGTGTGTCGCGCATTGCTAACAGTACCACCCACTAGCGTAGATGCTGAAAGAGCGTTTTCGACGGCTGGTAATTTTTCACAAAATTACGTTCCAGGCTTAATGATAGTGCAATTGTTGCACTATGTTTTTAAGATCACATTTCAAAAATTTGTAATAGTACCACAGACTGAATAGTGATATTTACACTCTTTTTGTGATTTAAATAAATAAGATGTTCCTTCACTTTTTGCGATTCTTTATATACTATCATAGTTTATAAATTACAAATTTTTGTGATATTTACAGTCTCTAATAAAACTGGCAAATAAAACGAATAAATACCTGTGTTTTCTTTCTTTTTCTAAAATGTCTACTACCGGTATTGAAACCGGTATCAAGATCTAAAAATACCGAATACTGGTATTCGGTATTTTTTAGATCTTAATACCGGGATACCGGTATTGAACTTTGGTCCGATATTGCAATCCCTAGTCACAGGTTATAAAACGAAGGTGAAGGGTACAGATTTCTAGATTCCATCCCTGGGATGTTGATTCAAAATTGAAGTGAAATCAAATAAGGTGTAGTGTATGAGGCTTCTGTCATAACTCTCTGGGCGATACTGAATGTGTTATGAATCCGCCTATCGAATTACATCAGTGTAGTACTAGGCATTAAAATGTATTCCTAATATAATGTAGATAGTTACTATTTACTATTAATAACATGAATTAGTACGGTCATAACAATTTTCCGGGTATATTAATTTAACAGTCGCATTTATATGTTTATTCCGAATTTGAAACAAGTTTCAAATATTTACTTTCCAATTGCATGGGAATCATTCATAATGGTATGAAAATAATAAGCCATGCTTTATGTTTGTGATTCAAATGACTCATATATTTGCAAACGAATATTTGGGTATGTTTTGAATCGACATAATTTTCACCTGTTTTTTTTTAGGCTCACGGTAGGTTTCTTAAAATGTAATTATTAAAAAGAAACAATTTTTAGAATACATTCGTCACTGAAAAATTATCTGTGGTTGAAGATTATGCTGTAACCACATTACGTGAATGAAGAATTTGCTGCAACAAGTTACTTGACTCCACATAATGAAGAACTTAAACCAATCCAGAGACCACAGTGCTTTCCAAATAGTTTACTCTATTGGTCTCCTTCTCTAATAACACGCCAGTATGCGGATCATATACTTCTTTCGTCACATGGAAACACTGAAGAATAAATGATTACATAATAACAATTGGTTGAGACCATGAATATTAGTTTATAAGTGTTAAATTCTCTACTAATCATAAAAAGTGATTATTTCATATTTAATTGCTAGTTAAAATATAGAAAAAAAAACCTTATGAAACGAGTAATTTTTTGCTCATATTATACCTATTCGACGAGATTCTCATTACATTTGATTTTGATTTCATTCGTTCAATTGGAAGCGTTGAAAAAGAAATTATGGTATAGTAATAACAATTGAGGGCCTAATGGCTGAGTGGTTAGGGGTATCGAGTTCTAATCCCGTCGGTGCCATGGATGTTTGTAGTGGTTCGGAATACACTTTAAACCGTAGGTCCCGGTCCTAATAGGATCGTAGAGCGTTGCGGGATCATTGTTACTCCGCGTTCGTGACTCACATCAAGTTACGCGCCCCCTGGGTAGTGCAAAGTGAGTAACGTCTATGCAGCCCTTATGGCATAAAAAGATCACGGTCTATTTGCAGCTGCATTAGAAAGAAAAAAATAACAATTGATTATGACTGTCATAGTATTAGTATATAAATGTTAAATTCAAGACTAATCATAAAAATTTAATTTTTATTATTTTATTGCGAGTTAAAATAAAAAAAGAAATATTATGAAACCAGTCATTTCTCGTTCAAATTGTACCTATTCGAGCTATTGTACCTGATTGAAATTGGGTTTTTGAAGGGGTGGAATAGAATGGGTTTGAAAAGGATAGAGTTGAAAGGATTGTATTCTTTTATAATTTTCTGAAGGAAATTTATAATTGAATCGCACCTTGGAAAATATAGAAATATTCATTTAATTATTCCAGAACCTACAAAATAGTTTTAGTTTATTTTATTCCACTTTATTTAATTTTATTTAACCTAATCAGTCGTCGCACATGGAAAATGAGATTTGGCTACTGAAAAATTTCTGAATCAATATTGCCACCAATTAATATATTATAAAAATTTATTATGCCGAACTTATGACATGCAAAAAAAAAAATTGTAAACAATATCTAAGCCATTCAGAGTGTTATGGCTCTAAATAAAATTCTAGATCAAATTTGAACGAAAGACATGGAGTGTCGAACTAAAACCTTTTCTTCCAATTTCAAACACCAATATCTTATGTTAAATAACCATGTTTTCCTTAGCTGTTCCATTTTATTTATTTTTTTTAAACCTAAACTTTTTAAATGATAACTTTTTGAAAACATTATTCCCGATCATTTTGGAACAAACAGACTAATGAGAAATTTATTTCCTTTTTTTGTAAAAATCACATATTAAAGGAACAAAAAAAAAAAATCTCACTAATTATTGATGCTGTGAGGAAATTTTAGATTCAAAGAATTCTCAGATAAAAATATTTTAATATATTATTAATTATAACTTATTTAAAACTTCCTGTTGGCAAAAAAATGTAAATTTCAGAATTATACAAAGCTAATAAAGTTAACTTTATTAAAAGATAAAGTATTTATTATTTTATTCCTAATTTACGATTTCTCACTACATTATTTATAAATACAAAATTCTAGCGAATTCAATTTTTTTTTTTTAGAAAAACATTTGTTTCGAAATTTCGTAATCCTATTTTGAATAAAACAAAGTACATCAAAAATATTTGTTTCCCATTGTTATTTAAAACTAAATAACTTATTTTAAAAAACTCTTCCAAAAATATTTATTATCTTGACAGGGGAATATAAAACTTCCTAATAATAATTTAATTATCAATAATTAATGCTATTATTTAATGTATCTTCTTTTTAGTATATCTTTAGTATTTTTAAAATACTACACTTCTTTTAAAATATAATATAATATAATATATTTTAAACCATAACATTGTTCTCTAGACTTCAAAAACATGAATTCTGCATAATGGACTTAATCCTCTTTTGTCTGTTTGCTTTCTAATTTGCCACGTATTATTTATTCAAATAATAGATAGATAGATATCTCTTTGAATTTATTGTATTAACCCGATTCTTTGCAAGTGATTTTGTTTGAGCGATTTTTTTTATTCGCTTTTAAGAAAAATTTGCTTTGATAAGATTTGCTGAATTATATTTGATTCATGTTTCTTGTTTTAAATCAATTTCATTCTCATATTCCTTTTATTTTCTTTCTTTTTATATTCATGCTACGAGACATTTCAGAAATGAAGATAATTTAACAATTGTTTTTATTGAAGGAAAAAAAAGAATTTTTATTTTTATATTTAATACAAATAGAATTTAAAATTATATATTTAACTAAATTTGAAGTCTTTAAATACAGTGCATTACTGTCCTAATATTTTGCACAATATTCTTATTTTTAGATATTTTTTTTTTATGTTTTTTTTTTTTTTACATATTTTTGTGCAGACAGCAAGCTAAAAATGGATTATCAAAGTTACATTTTGTGAAAATACAAAGAAAAATTTGATTAAATGAATAAATATTAACAAAACAAATTGCGAAAATTCAACTCAGTTTTCGACGTAAAAAAAAAACTCCTGTTATTTTTGAATTCCTATTTTTAAAATCATCTGAATAAATTAAATTAACTTTAATTTTCGATACATAAAACGTAAATCTTTTTCAAATAATTAAATTTTCTATGTCATTGAATAAAATGAAAAATGGTTCAAGTTCAAATATAAAATATTTTCATTTTTTTTTTATGTAGGTAATGCGTTCATATTGAAAAGTTTCTTGGTTTTATCTCATAAATGACGAATTCTTTTGCATATTATGATTTTGTAAATTCATCAATCATGTAAATTAACGCAAATTAAATTTGCTAAATTTATCTTTGTGTTTTATTTATCCTTTATAGTGCAAAAGCTTTAGTTTCAGTAAAAATAACTAAGCATATCTATGTGTTTGCTGCACGTATAAATACTTGCTATTAATTTAATTACACAATCCAACCAACCTACCAACCAAAAAACACTTTTATTAAAAACTGTTGATTTAAGGTTTTTCTTATGTTTTTTTTTTGCATATTCCAATTATTCAATGGCTTTTTCTCCTTTCCCGCACTATATTTTGCAGCATTTATTTATTTGGCTTTTTCAACGTTAAAGATGTGCATAATATTGAAAAAAATGCACTTAAAATCCCATTTTTTTCTTTTAAAAATGGTAAGAATAAAAGTAGGGATATGTATTTTCTTTCACTGTAGTAATCCAAATGTCTGCATTTTCTTAACCTTTTGTCCATAAATGTTCGAGTGCACCTCTTTTTCTAATGTGATGCTTCCAAAATTGCTCAATGGATAGGGAACCAACAGTAATCCCCGTCATATTTACATTTCAAAGTTCTTAATAGCCTTTTTTTTTTCGTTTCCATAGTATCTTGATGAAAAAAGTTTAACTTGTTTTTGAACAAAATTTCAAGGCATGAATGTATAAAACGAACCTTCAAACTCGTATTACATTCGAATTCTTTGAATTTTCTGAGTATAATGTGAACCATAATTTCGTAATTAGAATCTTTCTATTTTCCAAGAAAATTCAAAAACAGCTTTTGTAAACATAGTCCAAGTACCCTTTACATTCGAGTTCATTTCAGCTTCAAAGTTATGATCATGTATCATTTTTCTCAGAATTTGAGATAACTTTTACAAATTCCCTCATAAAGCCCTATTTTTAAGCTCAGTGGTAGAAGTAATTTTTTTATCGGTGGGGTTTACCAATTTCATATATTTATTGTTTTTATTACTATGATCGATATTCTCATGGGTTCTCCACACTTTTCTTGTTCATTGCTTATCGCATGAGCCACTTTCCTAATCACACAAAAAACAATGAATCCCTGTTGTTGCTCTAGTGGCATATTTAACACCTTCAAATAGCAAAATATAATCCATTTGGGACTGGAGTATAATCTTTTAGCAACTTTTTTCGTAGATTTCTTCGAGTTGAACGGAGAAAGCTTCTTTATGAAACCTTTAATTAATAATCATAAAAAATCTTTGATTTACTCATGTTGAAATCTTGATGATATCTTTAAAAATTTATCATGTATAAGTATATAAAAAGATATCTTATTTCGAGGAAATTGTACTTTATCATTTTTGGATTCAGCATGTAATAGAACATAAAGAGAATCCAAATTACAAAAAGTTTTTTTTTTCATAATTGGCCTGTCTTATTTATCTGCGCATACTTTAATTATAGTTCTCTTCGACTTTCATTTTCTAAATAAAATATCATTCTTCTAAATGTAACTGTTACCAAATTAAATATTCTTAACAATAAATAATACATTCTAACTCTTTTTAACTTTAATTCAATATACATTTCAATACAAAAAGTAATTATTTATTTTCAGTTTTTTCTGAACGTGCTATATTTTGATACAGTGTATCATTTCAATACATCATGTTTTCAACAATGCCTTACTTCAACCAAAAACAGGCACTGAAAGATAAATACAAGAAATTATCACCATTCTTAAACTAAAATACTATTCAGAAATAGAATTTCCGATATTAAAAAGTCACTCAAGCGAAAACCATTCTTTACTATATAAATAGAAAATAGACTTTATAATAAAAAGCTAAGCAAATATCATTTCCAAATTGAAAATCTAAAATCCTTCTGATTAAATATTTCTTCTGGCTGCTAAAAATACCATTTAATAAATATTATGTCCCAATGCATGAATCCTTTTGATGATATTACATTTGTTGACATTTCAATAAAAAAAAATGATAAATAAATAAAACATTTTCAATAAAAAAATCTTTTACAATTTACATGAACAATCTCTCCAAAGAATCCATATTCACAGGAAAAACAATAATTGAAAACATAATTTGTTCGAAAACAGGCTACATTCAAATAACAAGAAAACTCAATATCTTTTCGAACATTCTAAAGTATTTTTCGAAAATATTTCTTCCTATCCATCCCTTCAGGATATAACGTCTCTCCACTTTTCCTTCGCGTTTTTCCCCCTTTTTTTCCCCTTTTTTCCCCAGTCAAGGTGATTTTGAAGGGAAAAAAAGTGATTGTGTTTACTTAGCCAAATGCCATAAAATGGCTCACCGAAATTTTGAATGAAAAATGGCATTGTTTTTAGAGGTCCATCATATCCATAAATCTTATTGGACAGTTTCATCATAAGAGGGAAAAAAATAAAGGGAAAAAAGTATATTTGAATTCATTTATACGTTTTATTTTTTCCCCCTTTACCCAAATCATAGTTGAGTTCATATAGGTGGAAAACAAACATTCAAGTTTTCAAAAAAAATTGCAATCAGTGGTATATCATCTCAGATTTGATCGAATTGCTGGATTTTTAGGATGATTGCTGAATAGCGAGAAATGATTTAAAGAAGAATATTTTTTAGCATTTTTGTTTTGAATCTGTTTGTGATGGATGTAGAACATTTGTAATTTCAAATGTGAAAATAGCAACTGGGGATTTTTTGAATTGTTTCAAAATATATGAAAGAGATTTGGATATACATAAAGAAATAGGGCTGTTTTTCTTCTTTTTGCAGTATTATTTATTTATTAAGATTCACTTCAGTCTTAGTCTTAAACTTCGTTTCAAAACTTATAAAATATATTTATTGTTTTTGTGAAAAATTATTTATGAGATTAAATTACTTTCCCTTCAGCTATTTGCAATTTAACATTTCTCCAATTGTATTTGCAGTGTCTAAAACGTTTGCATATTAAAAAAAAAAAGTATGTAGAAAAATCTCAGTAATCTGGAATTGAATTCGAATGAAAAGTCCAATATTTTTCATATCATTTTCATGTTTTTCTGAATAAAATTTAATTTTTTTTTTTTTTTTTAATGTAGACTAATTTTCTTTCAAAAAAATAATGCTAAGTAATTGCAATACAAAACGGATAAAAAGAATCCAACAATAAACAATAAGAATAAAAAGCCCAACAATAAGAATCCAACAATTTTGGTCTTAAGCTTCTTTTATCATTTTTATATTTTGGTGACCTTTAAAACGTCATTTGGTTGTAACCTTTACTTGCTAACTTCGTTCTATATTTATTATTTATAAAACGGTTCGCAGTGGTAAGGAAACAAAAAACTGCCTTTTTAAAAAACTGATTATTTTTCATCATGACAATCGAATAACATTTTGGAATACTGCTAAATTTATCTCATTCTGTATTGCAGTATGGGAAGGGGGGGTAATTGCCGAGTGTCTGGCACTCGATGTCACAGGTTTCGAGTTCGAGTGCCATGAATGTTTGTATTGGTTCGGAATCCTCTATAAACCGTAGGTCCCGGTTTAATATGACTGTGGAGTGTTGGACGTAAGGCTAACAACCCTGCCCCGTAAAATTAAAAACATCTCCTGTTTCGGAATCTGCCAGTAAGCAGACGGCTCTGGACTAATATGGTCTGTAGTGCCAGATAGTTAGTTATATTACAGTATATGATAAAACACCATAAAGATGAGAATCGAATAGAAACCAAAGTAATAAATTTTCTACCGACAAAATCTACTCAACGTGATCATAAATTTGTTACAAATTTGTGAAAAATCTGTTTTTCTATTTCTGCTGCAAAAATTATCCGTGAAAAAGTGAAAACTGTTCAATGTTATCGATACATTTAACATAAAAAGAGTAAAATAATTACTAAATCATATTTACGCATTATTTATTATTTTTAACCATCCATGAAAAAAGAAAATTGTTCGATTTTACTGAAAATTTGACACAAAAATTGAAAAATAAAAAAATATGCAATAAAAATCCATTTTTTCATTATAAATTTAATATAGAATCAACTTTGAAATAAAAATTTCCATAACAAAATTTCACTTAACTAAACATTTTTGTATGTGGAAGTTAAATATTTTAAATAAGTCGTACATTTTTAAAATTTTTCTACCTTTAAAAAAAAAAAAGTATGTATTTTTTTATACGAAACAAAAAAAAAAAAATTACGTAAAAGGCATTTTGCAATCCATTTCTTCATTAGTATAAATTATTTTTCCCTTTTTAAAAATTGTATTAGATAAAAAAAAAAAAACGTAAACCAAAGTCATAAGCAATATTTTTCTCATGTTTTTTTTATCTGTGCTATAATTAAATAATAAAATGACACTAAACTATGATTTTCTGTACTCGATTCCCATATCTCAGCATAAACTTCACTTAAATCTATCAAAAGTCTGCTGAAAAAGCATGTCCTGTATGAAAAGAAGTTTGAGGTGCATGACAAGTATGAAAATGTTAACTCAGAAAATGAAAAACATCTTTTGAAGAAGCAAAAAAGGAAGCCACAAATTTAATACATGATGGGAAAAATTTCTTTCACGCGCAGCAATACTCATGAATTATGTGAATACATTTGGTGTAAACATTAGCAAGTCAATTCCCTTTTCGCTACGCAATAATTCAGAATATTACGTGGAGCTTACTACTGGGAAAACTTTACATCATGGTGACAAAATTATTCCAAAATAACAATAAAGAATGATTTTCCTCACGTTGAAAACGAATGTCTCTTTCTTTTTAGAAAAAGAATGTCTCCTTTTTTTTACCCCTTGCTGTTGATAAAAGAACGCGGCGAGATACGCTTCTGTCAATGTCATACTTTAATCAATATAGCCGTTGTAGGGAAACTGATTGCTTTCATGTTTTTGATGCTTTATGTCCAAATTGTTGAAAGGTGTGATTGTGGAACAGAAAGAAATTGGGATGTTATTTAAATGTAAAGAATGTATGAGTTAATAATAATCTTTTGAAAGGGAAATTCTTTTGCATGTCCTTTATTTTTACTTGTCCTGATTTATTATCCACTATTATGTTGTACTCAGAATTTCAGAATCCTTCTCGTGGAATTCATGTCAACTGGCATGGGATAAGGAATTTCGATAGATTGTTATGTCTAGTCGTTTCCTTTGGGAAAGAATATGCAATAAATTTTTAGCAATTATGTGTTATTAATGCATATAATCATTAAGGCTTACTTTTAGCGTATAATTAACGTATATTACTTTTAACGTATTATAACGTTTAAATTAATATCCATATTTGTGTGTCCAAGAATATGCAATAAATTTTTAGCAATTATTATGTGTTATTAATGCATATAATCATTAAGGCTTGAATTTTAGCGTATATGTATTATTTTGCATATAATCATTTAAATTAATATCTTATTTGTGTTCCAAAAGAATGCACATAATCATTTTAGCAATTAAATTCTTATTATGTATAATCATTAAGGCTTATATAATCATTAACGTATATGAATTCTTATTATAACGTTTAAATTAATATCCATATAATCATTAAGAATATGCAATTTTTAGCAATTATGTGTTATTAATGCATATAATCATTAAGGCTTACTTTTAGCGTATAATTAACGTATATTACTTTTAACGTATTATAACGTTTAAATTAATATCTCTATTTGTGTGTCCAAGAATATGCAATAAATTTTTAGCAATTCTTATTATGTGTTATTAATGCATATAATCATTAAGGATTGTTTGGTTTCGTTTGTAGCTCTGTGGTCATCTTATGCACACGAGGGTTAAACACACCGGGACCTATAGTTTAAAGTGGATTCTGAATCCCTACAAACATCTATTGCATCGCCGAGATTCTAACCCGAAACCTGTGATACTCAGCCATTAGGTCCCGTAATCATTAATACGCTAATTACTGTGTGTGTGTATGTGATAATCAATGTCCTGCAGTGTTGGATGGACATCCCATGATTAATCTGCTTGGGGAAGGACGGAGGTGAGGGGACATCTTCAGTTGTGAAGGAGCACGCGCAGGTAGAAGTCTGACTTGACTTCGTGACGCTGAAGAAGGAGGAGGACAGTGCCTTTTTGGGAGGACTTTTAGGGGGAGATCTACGTCGCATTTGCGTATTGTATAGAAGAAAACCAGGAATACTCCCACCAGGTAGTCCGACTAACAAGACAAGCTGTGAACATCCCAAACGCCATCGAGCCTCCTCGTTTTTGAAGCAGTGTCTAACAACAATACCGCCAGTGGATGGAACCTCAGCCCTCATGCTCACTAGCTGCGCATGTTGCCACGCGTTGGGCTAATCTATATCTAAGCATGTATTTTAGTATTTCTACGATTAAAAATTCTGAATTAATAATTTTTAATTATTTTAAACTGCATATTTTGACACCTTTTAATCTCTTTCTGATTATCTTTTTCTGAAATAATCTTAAAAATTAAATTATTAAAAATGGAGCATTTCAGTTTCTTCAACAAATATATTTTCATCAGTTAATTCTAAATCGTAAAAGCGACTGGAATTGGAGTAATCAGCCATCTTATTATTACTACATCATACCAAAAAAGTTATTATTTGACCAATACTTTTGAATAAAATATCGTCAAATAATAAAGAATTTCGATAATAATTTAATAATTTAAGAAAAACTAATAACGTTAAATACTTTTTGTAAATATTAGGTTGTAAAAAATTCATTTAATTTTTTCTCTTGAATCTTCCTTCAGGTTTTTTTCGATTAAATTAAATAAGTAGGTGTAAAAGCATGATTTGCCAACCATAATATATATATTAGTTACTTGAAACTATTATAACGTTATTATTAACTTTATTAGTTAGCCGAAATATACATAAATTCGATAGTCACCACTCTTTTCAATTAAACTTCTCCTTGTCATCCATAAATCCATCGTTGTTTGGGGGCAGTAGTTTTAGGCTTTTTCCATTTATAAAATTCCTTTAATTTTCCATTTGAAAAAAAAAAGAATTTAGCTTTATTTTTAATTTCTTCTCTTAAAGTCTTCTTCCCCCAAATTGTTCAAAAAAGGATTTTTTCTGCAAGCCTAGAATGACTCTTTTTGAACGTCGCCGGTCTCGGTCGTTACATTGTTTATCTGTTGGAGCAAGATCGATGTAAATGGCATGAGGTGTAGAAAACATTCCGCATGATTTGCCAGGAAAATTCTTCTAACAGAAATGAAAGCTCTGCGAAAGCACTGCGCATTTATACCTGTTCACTCTTATCTGAAAATTTGGGGTTTGGCAACTGTCAGCATACAGGATCAACTTAATTTCTGTTTACCAGCGAAGGGCATTTTTCCTGAATATAGGCTTTTTAGCGTCTAAATTGCAGAAGTATATTTCACGGTTACGGTTGAATGGTCATCTTACAGATCATGACGTCTCATCATCAATCTTACATCAATAATTTTCATATCTCACAATACACCAATAAGAATCTCCTTGGATTCCTAACTCTTTAAATGCTGTTGGATATGCTTTGAATGATGACCATCTTTTGAAGTTGTCATTATAACAAAGAAATCGCAGATTTATAATAGTTGAATCGATAATTATAAAAGTTGAATCAATGTTACCTATAGCAAATTGATTCGACTATTAAGTAATTAATATTGCCTATCAATCAATTAATGCTATTATTAATTAATGAATGTTATTATTAATCAACTGTATAAGGACATATAGTAACATTGATTGCATGCCTTATATAAACTGAGAAATCTCACGTGATATCTATGCCTAGATTATCTCATTTCTCCTAGTGACTAAAATCAATAGTTGCCAAATATATATGATTAACTTAACATTGCAAAAAGAAAATAATTAAGTAGGAAGTTTCAAACAAAACGTTTTCAAAGAGTTTTTCCATTAATTAAAGCTATGAATTCATATAACTGCTCACAAATTCATTAGTATAAATTTCCATTATTGAGTAAAAATTCTATCATTATATATTTTCACATGGTCATGATTTCGGGGATAATTATTTATAATTAAATCAACATTGAATCAATCTATATTAGAAATATTCATCTAACTCATAATTTTATTAGTTAAAAAACTTTTTTAATGAGCAGTCAATGATGTTATTTGGGGAATTTAGTTTTTCTTAATTGAAAGAAGAATTATACAATTCTCTTAAAATGAGTCTATTCTTAGAATTTTCTTGGATAATGATTTTTTATTCGATGAACCTGAAGTCACAATTCAGGTTGATCGAATAAAAAATGAATGAGAATCGCGTTAAAAATATTTTTTTGAAAACTTAATTATTTAATCAATTTGGATTAATATATATTACGAGTGATTTGCTGTAATTATATATATTTTTTTCATTATAACATGCCAATTATACCTTAAACATTATTAAGAATATCGACAATTGATTTTGAAGTACGTGCGAGGATTACAGGTATTTCAAAAGACCGTTTAACTGCTGTAGTATCTTCAATGTTATTTAGTACGCAGTGTACAAAAATGACTTTTTATATACATTTGGCGAAAGGTGAGAATATTTTTAATTTATGGGATTTCAACATCATCCATTCAGAGAGACACTTGAATAGAGAAATCATATTGAGAGAAAAATTATTGCTTATATTTTTTAATAATTTTTTACGAATTCTAAAATTGGGCATCATGTAATATTACAATTTTTAAACAATAATAATGAAGAAAATTCTTTACCTCATCCTTTGAGCAATTCTGGAAACATCGTCAGCGCCAATAAGAGATAAATCTGTAAATAAGATAAAGCGTAATTACTCAGGAAGCTTATTTTTATTATCTTTTAATCTAAACGAAATATTTATGTCTAGTTCGTTTTTAAAGATTTAATCAGTTTTGTTAAAAATATCATTTTAGTAACTCGAAACGCAATTAATAACAATAAAAATAATAAAAAAATAGTTTAATTATCTAGAATGCACTTAGTTATTCTTTCACTTTTGAAAAGTATATTTTCACCCTAATTACAAAGCAATTTTTGTAACTGATATTTCTCAATCTTATCGTAATTGCCTCCATAAAGCCCCTCCATTAATTTCAAGATTAGTCATAATTCAAGTGTTATTTTCTTGAGGCAAGAATAGCAGTTTTTTTTAATCTAGTGGAAGCTTTAAATTACAAATATTTATTTCTTTGTAACTTTAATCATTTTAACTTATAACTTAATGGTTATTGTTATGAAATTTCTTGATGAGCATTACTTTTATTTGGAAAAAACATTTTTTTAATAATTATATATTTTTGTAGAATAAGTTTATTTTTAAAATAGAAGTGGTTTAACTAATTAATAACTTATAATTAATTCATTATTTTTAATATATTTGAAAAATATTTCTCTAAAAATAAATTCCAATATCGAATAAAATTTATCAAATAAATAATTTTCCATAAGATTTTTCTATTTATTTATTTTAATTTTTAATTGAATATTTGATTTTTTTAAATATTTATTTGAAATATTTTTTTTTTTTTTTATTTTGTTTACTTAAAAATTCAATTTTTTTTAAAAATTTCACCACCAAACAGTAAATGTTTCAACGATAAATTCAACATTTAACATAACTTTAACTTCAAAATGTTTAAATTAATAAACTTTTGTAAGAATTAAAAAAAAAACGTTTTCTAATAATAAGCTAAAATATTTAATGAAAAATACACGAGGAATCCAATTCCATCGACACTCCTCGTTTTTGAAACAGTGTCTACAACAATGCCGTCAACGGATTGAAACTCGGCCTAACTGAACAGCATGTTATCACTGAGCCACGAGTCGGGTTAGTCATACTTTTAATTACGATGTATAAATATAAATCAAGATCAATATTGTATTAAAATAATAAATTTTGATACCGTTTAACAAATGCAGCTAAATTAATTTATTTTTGTATTTGAGCCTCTTTTAATAATAAAATTTGGTATATTACCATTAATTTCAATTTACAGCTTGGTGATTTCTTTCGCAAGCTGAAATTCCTTTTTAAGTTCCTAAAAATGATTTACAAAAAATACGTTTAACAAAAATATGTTTGCTTAGATATTATTATCATTACGTCGATTTAAAAATTAGCAAGTTAAAAAAAAATAAAGAACAAAGTTACAAATGTTCATCCTTTTAACCAGATATCACATTGTTAGAATTTTTACATACTAACATGAAGATACTTGTTTGAAGTAATTATTCTGGAGTATTTCAACTGAGAATAATTACTCACAGCGTAAGAAAAAAAAAAATATTATTTAAACTGCAGTTTAAATAATACAATTAATACTCATAAATTACCAGAAGCACAATGCGTATTTCTATACTACGCAAAAACAATAAGTACATATTCTTTTCTTTTTACAAAAACAAACATTTAAATAGAAAAAAACCATTTTCTCCAAACCTTTATTTTATTGTAAAAGGAACTACATTAACCTCCAGACATAATTCCTGAACTTCTTTTTTAAAACTTGTATCTTTCAAAAATAATGCAACAAAAAAAAAAAATTTCCGGTTCTTCAAAGTCAACCTACGTTTGGAATAATTACATTTTTTGTCACGCGACATGATAAGGTGCGTGAACTTACATGGCGTTTAAAAAAACTTTTTTTTTCGCGTCGAAAATCTTCTTAATTTTTCCACTAACCCTACTTAAATTTTTCGGTTCGTTACCTGTTTCTTGAAGCGTCAGTAAAAAAATTAGCGGCTTTTCCTTTCTGGGATATTTCTTTTTCCCCCTTCTTTCAAAAAATGACGGAAAATAATTCTCTGTATTGCTGAACTTTCAATGAACAGACTTTCAGAAACTTCTTTCACGCTACTCAGTTCTGTGATTTCACAGAAGACGAACCACACACTTTTCACAGATTAAACAAGTTTCTTACTTTGTAATGAAAGGTTAATTTTGAAAATACAAGTGTCGAATTTCACAAATTTTTTCATTCACCGTTGGTCTATCTTAACGTGGAAAACTATAATCCCACTTTTCTTCTTCATTGGCGCAACAGCCCCACGGTGTTCCAAGGCCGTCTGCGTACTGGCAGATTTCAAGACAGGAGAGTTTTTTTTTTTTTTTTGCCTGGCAGACCTTACGCCCAACGCTATACAGTCATATTAGACCAGCCTGAATAACCGAATACCTAACGCCCTGGCGCTCGGTGCCACAGGTTTTGGGTTCGAGTCGTGGCGGTGGCATGGATGTTCGTATCGGTTCAGAATCCACTTTAAGCCGTAGATTCTGGTCTCATATGGCTGTAAGAGTTTCACAAAGCCCAATCAGACTTCTCACCCACATCATTCACAAACTATAAAGGGGCAACTCAGTTCTAGGCACAGTGATGTGGTGTGGTCTGATGTGGTCTGGTGTGGTGTGGTGTGGTGTGGTGTGGTGTGGTGTAGTAGTAATCATATTAGATCGAGCCTGAATGGTCGAATATCTAAGCACTTTGACGTTCGGTACCACAGGTTTTGGGTTCATATCCCGGCGGTGCCATGGATGTTTGTAGCGGTTCAGAATCCATTTTAAGCAGTAGGTCCCTGTCTCATATTACCGTAGAGCATCACAAAGCCCAATCTGACTTCTCACCCACCTCCTTCACAAACTATATAGGGGCAATTCAGCTCTAGGCACAGTAATATGGTGTGGTGTAGTAGTAATAGTAGCCATATTAGACTGAGGTCTACTGTTCAAAGAGGATTACGAACCACTACAAACATTTATAGCATCGCCGAGACTCGAACCCGAAACCTGTGACACCTTGCGCCAGTCACTCGGCCATTTGGTCCCATAATTAAATTAAATATCAACAGCGCTAGTGATCCGGTGGTAACGCTAGCCAGGCATTTTTTTTAATTAAGTCGAGGACTGGGTCGTTTCGACCATTTCCCTGCTAGCAGCAAAACAATACAAATAGCAGCCAATACAAACTAGCCTTGAAGGAGGCATGTCGTGTGGGCTGCACCGACGAATGCTGTTACTCATTTAGCACTACCCAGGAAAGAGTGTAGCTTGAAGATATGCTATGAACGCGAGTAACGCTACCCTCACAACACTCTACGATAATATTAGACCGGGACTTATGATTTAAAAGATTCAGAACCACTACAAACATCCATGCGTCCGCCAGAACTCAAACCTGAAGCCTGTGGTACTAATGCTAGCCAATGGGCTACCAGGCCGCGATAGCGTTCAGAGGGAAAGGGTTAGAATCCGCAACTAGTATCATTCATGTTATAGCTTTGAAAGTAATGCGCTATATGGAAATTGCGGCAACATGTAAACATGCTACATATTTTATTAAGCTGACTACTTGGTGGAAATTTTTTATGATTTCATCCGATATCATATGCAAATGACCCTTGAAAGTCCATGTCATATGGAATTGACCCCGAAATTCCTTCCAGAAATCAATTGTCTTTCATTACAGTAATTCATTTCATTTCATTTAAGTAATATACCTACAGAGGATATATGTATATGTGGGGTTTTAGTGTTATCCATCAATTTTGGATACATTTAATCTGAACATCCACGTAATGGGAAATGAAGTACATTCATGTCCATAAATTAAGGATAATTCAGAATCACACAGAAATTGAACTCTAAAATAAAAATTTCACCTGTAGAATTATCACACACATCTTGAAGAAGAATATACACACTACAGGAAACCACCAGATGGCGCGGATAGTACGTCACACTGACGAGAGGGGTATATAAGGAATGGTGGCAAAGAAGTAAAATTGTTCACAAGCGCTTTAAAAAGCCTTTCAGTGCAATAACCGCATAGTTATGGCACAAAGAAAGCATTTGGATGATTTTTTACGTGGTAGAATTATCGGCGACCGGAATGTGGATGTACCCAGCTGGAAGTATACGAGGAACTTGGAATCGCCCAGAGTGTCATCTCCAGGCTTTGGCAACGATTCCAAGATGATGGTAATGTGAGTAGATGTTACAGCACAGGTCGCCCCCGAATTACAACGCCGAATGAGGACCGGTATTTAGCAGTTACTGCCAAAAGAAACAGACGGAGCACAGCATCAGACCTGTCTCGTCAGCTCTCTTCAGCTACCGGTACGACAGTTTCCAGGCAGACCGTGTACAGACGCTTAGGGCACATTGGTCTATGCTCGTAGGCCTGTCAGATGTGTTCCACTTTCCGCAACTCACTGTTGCCTGCGATTAACCTGGAGTAGAGAGCATGCATTGTGGACATCGCAACAGTGGTCTTGTGTGATGTTTTCCGACGAGTCCAGTTTTAGTTTGCAGTCTGATTCTCGCCGGACTTTCATATGGAGAGCGCCAGATACCCGTTACCACCAAGAGAACACCATTGAACGACACCGTTACGGTGGTGCAGGATGGCTCGTTTGGGGAGGAATTATTCTTGATTCCAGAACTGACCTGCATGTTCAGAGTGGAACGATGACAGGCAAACATCTATCGGGATGTCCTTCTGGAACAACATGTACGTTTGTTTCGGGGCGCCATGGGTGCTGAATTTCTGTTTATGGATGACAACGCCCGTCCTCACCGTGCAAACATTGTAGACGAATGCCTTCAATTGGAGGATATCACCCGTATGGATTGGCCAGCATACTCACCGGACTTGAATCCAGTATAGCATGCATGGGATATGCTTGGCCAACGAATTGCAGCCCGCCAACCCCCTCCCACCTGTCAACCGGAACTTCGGAGGGCATTGCTTGATGAGTGGTGTAATATTCCCCAAGATCAGATTGGTAATTTGATACTCAGCATGCCTAGGCGTTGTAAGGCCTGTATTGCATCGTCCGGGAGACATACTCCATATTAACCATCATACTAACCATGTTATACTGTTTTTTGTAAATAGGTTCTTTTTTAAATTTGTCCCAGGGAGTAAAAATCGCAATTTTTATTAATTATGTCAAACATATAGCATCTTTTTTGCTCTTTACCTTTTGTTTAATAAATAGGCTTTACAAATAAGTCAAATTTGTTTTGCTTCTGTTTCTTTCTTTGCCTGAACTTCATTATCCTTAATTTATGGACATGAATGTATTTGACATAAAAAATCAAATATGAATCAAATAATGCAAAGTTTCTATATTTTCAAATTAATTTTTTTAACATGTACTTAAGTGTTAATAATGCAGCAAACGTCATAATTCCTTCCATCATTTGGGGGGGATTCGATGGCAAATTGGCTAGTGCTTTGGTACAATAAGCTTCAGGTTCAAAACCTGGCAGTGGCGTAGATGTTTTTTAGTGGTTCGTAATCCACGTTAAACTGTAAATCACTGTCTAATATGTTTAAAGTATGCAAAAAATGGCCTTGGTGCGTCAACCCAAACAAAAACAAATCTGGTATTTGGGAGATTATATTCATATCGCTATAAATATAATCAGTTTAAATTTTGTACAAATTTAGCATGTGCTTCAAAAAAGAAAACTTTGACGTTAACATTATATATATACATAGACTTCTTTCATTATATACACAAAAATATCCAGTTCTCTACATTTATAGTGATATAACTTTTTTGGATTCCTATGAAATATTTGATGTTTTTTTCCACGAGATCTAAAAGGATAAACAATTCTCAAAAAAAAAGCGTTATTTTTCCGCAAAACAGATCTGTTATGGCCGCACCATTTCATGTTAAAAGCGTTCTGCAAAAGTCGCCACACATTTGGCCGCTCATGTGCGAAATGCTCTCTGTATACACACACAAAGATCCAACAGCGTCTTATCTCTGTTTACCTTTGGCCGTATTCACCCCGCAGCTATTTCTCCCGAATTTTTCCGCTACAAATCGAAGTTGTTTCCCGCCTTTTTCTCTCCTCACTTCACTTCGAGCACTGCAAGCAAAAGCCAGGGTGGTACTAAGTGTTCTGCAAAGAAAATTCAGCCCGCCTCTTACCTTTTGTGTTTTATTTTCGTCTTTTCCCCGTTCTTTTTTATTCTTCCTTTCTTTTTTTTTAGAACTCAGAAATGTTTTCAACAATTCCCACAGAATCTTCTATCCTGATGAATTTTGGGATCTCCAACAGACGATTTTTTTTTTTTTTTTTTTTTTTAAATTCTTTATTTCTCCTCCATTTTCCCAGGACTTTCCGCTTTCTACTACTTTTTTTTTTTTTCCAAGGGGTGTATTTTCCAATTCCTTGTTCGATTTTGGATGGACTACTCCAAGATTCCAACCAATCAAGGAGCTCGGATGTGACCTGGGGACTTAAATAGCGTATTACGTTAAAACACGCCGCCTTTTTTTTATTCCTTTTTTTTTAAAGAAATCGAACCTTTTATATTTTTTTATTATTTATTTGACCCTTTTATTTTTTGGAAGCACTTCAGAGCACAGTGAGGCTTTTTCTAATTTCTAAATGTCCCATCCAAAGATAGCTGAAATATTCCATCATCCAATAAAGATAAAAAAAAAAATGTCTTTTTAGAATTTTTTTAAACAAAAAGAAACGAAAAACAAAGGACAAAAGATGAATCTTTTTTTTTTTCGCGCCATTTTCACGTGATTTTCGTCTGCCCGTTAGTCTTCATTACATCGTTCTTCTGTTCAAATTTGTTCCATCGTGAGTAACGAACGTTATAACTCACCCCCTTACCACCCTACGGCGTTCGAAAAAAAATATATATAAATGGAATTTAAGGCCGGGGGAGCCTGGAGCTTTGCCAGTACAACGGAATCATCCCACAGAAAGAATTTGGAATTCCTTGCAGCGATATATCACGGTTAAAGATATGACAAATGCCCAAATCTAGGAAATCGGAACATTTTCTTAGCTTCTTTGGTGGAATTCCTAAACCTCCAAAATGATTAAACCTCTACGATTTCGGAATGGTTAAAAAAGGATAAAGAGATAAAAAGTTTCAGAAACCAGAGAATCAAAATTTGAAGTTTCCCTTTGCTGGAGGAAATGGCAATGGACGGGAAGAATTTAAAGGTGGGTGACATGAATTCCGACTCGTTCTTTTTTTTTTTTTTTTAGAAGATGAAGGAACGAATCTGGAAAATATTCTGAGCCATTGTTCAAATGATATTCCTTATAGTTTTTACAATCCACGAAATAAAATATATACCATTTACATTTACAGATTTAGGGTTTCAATGCTAAACATTTAAATGGAGAAACACGATAAAATAGATTAATCAATGTTACATTTTAATTCGAGTATCACAAAGTACATTAAAAGTATTTCTTTTTTTGATTGAAAAAGCAATGAAAAAATATTTTTATATAAAAAGAAAGGTAAACTTATAACCCAAAGTCCTTTATAGCGAAAGCCGATAAACAGCATTTAAAATATACACGGTAGTTATAAATTCATTTTTCTTCATTAGCACAACAGCCCCATGGTAAGCCAAAGCTATCTGCCTACATGCAGATTCCGAAACATGAGATGTCGTTTCTTTTTTACGGGGTAGGGTTGTCAGAACTACACACAACTGTCTTATTATACCTGGACCTACGGTTTAAAGTGGATTCGAACCACTACAAACATCCATGACAACGCCAGGACTCCAACCGGAAACCTATGGCCCCTTAAACCAAAGCGCTAGTCACTCGACCATCGGGTCTCTAAATTAATAAACCACACATAAATTATTAAAAACTTTTAATGTGATATCAGTCTATTTTTCAGTTTCCCTTTTATAAATGTGTGTAATGTGATATGTGCATATATATTAGCTTAAAATTTGATTATATGTAACGCTTTGGTACTTTTATTAAATGTTTTTTTCTTTCTAATGCAGCTGGAAAACACTTAGACAGCGGTCTTGGATGCCTTAAGGCAAGCGCTGCACAGACGTTACTCACTTTGCATTACCCAGGGGCGCGTGTAACTTGAAGATAAGCAACGGACGCGGAGTAACAATGCCCCGCAACGCACTACGATCCTATTAGACTGGTACCTGCGATTTAAAGTGGATTCCGAACCACCACAAACATCCATGGCACCGCCGGGACTCGAACCCGAAACCTGTGGTATCGAGGCCAGAGCGCTATCCACTCGGCCATTCAGGCCCCTTTCATTAAATGTACAACGATATATTTTTATTGTTATGTGCTATATTATTATCAATAGTTAAATTATATGCAATATTTTAAATCAGATGTATAATATAGATATAAATATATACTTGTTTCAGGAATTATTTTGTCAGTAAAAAGTGTAGGTTTAAAAGGTGAATAAGGAATTGAGGTTATTAAGTGATTCATTTATAAATGCGTATTCTTGTTTGTTGTTGTTGTTGTAACTAATCCTCAATGTCCTGCAGTGCGGGAGATCCATCTACTCATGGATGGAGGGGAAAAGGGCAGCTACTGTTACGATGGAGCACTCGCAGGCAGAGGTCTTGACATCCCTGAAGAAGCGGGACAGAGCCTTCTGGGAGGGTTTTAGGTGAAACTACCTCATATTTGCTTATAGTATGGGAGAAAACCCCGGCAACACCCAACAATTAGTCCTACTCACAAGGCAAGATGCTGAACATCCCAAACGACATCCAGCCTCCTTGTGCTTTGAAACAGTGCCTACAACAAAGCCGCCAGTGGACAGAACCTCAGCCCTAATACTCACATGCCACGAGTCGGACATGCTTACTGTAAAATCTTAAAGTAAATAAGTATACTAAAAGAGTATTGAAGAAAATACGATGGAAATTAATATTTCTAAGCAATGAAAACAATATTTGCAAAATTTTATATTTGTGCAATGACTGAGAACTAACTGAAAGGTAATTTCACCATTTGGGCGAACTAAACGACAATTATTAAGTAGTTTGCAAGCTGCATTACATAATAATTTTTACAAATAAAACTATTATTTACTATCATCCTGTTGCCAAATAATCGGTGAATTCTTCGAATAATTTCCATTAAGTAGCAGCCAGGATTATGTGATATAAATTCTTATCATAAGATGTGTCCTTTTATTTTTTGATCTGGTGGTAAAATAAAACGTAGTAAAAAATTAACTGATCAATGAAGTAAATAGTCCGATAACGTATATTAATAAAAATTGCGGGGAAATACAATCTACAAGGCACATTTTAAAAGTAGTTACAACACAACTATTTTCAATGCATAAATAATTACACAAAAACGAATAAAAAGATAAAAAATAATATTGGAATAAAATTAAAAAAGACATGCTTAAATTCTTTTTCTTCATTAGTGCAACAGCCCCAACGTTTACCAAGACCGTCTGCCTACTGGCAGACATGTTTTGTTTCTACGGAATATGTAGGGATGTCAGTCTTACGTCCAACACTCTACAGTCATATTAGAGCGGAATCTGTAGCTTGGACGCTGCAGGCGTGCCACTGGCTTTCCCGAATTAACGAGATTTCAGTGTTGGGTGATGAATCTGTGGCTTAAAATGGATTCCAAATAACTACAAACATCCATGCCACCGTCGAGACACGAATCCAAAACCTGGGGTACTGTACGCTAATGACTCGGCCAAATGACCCTACATGCTTAAATTATTGACCAAAAATCAAAAATTGAGGATATACAGTATTTAAAAAGTGGTAATCATTTTAACTTAACATAACTATTTTTTCAAAGCATTGACTAAATATAGCGCATACAAGAAGCCGAACTGAATCCACGTCTTCTTTCACGTCAGCTAGAACATACTCTCATGCAACTATAAGTGGATCTTTTTATTTTATTGTACTGCAATGCGATATCTGCTGCTGGGTTAAAATAGCTCTTAAAGTTCATATTCTTTTTAAAAATCAAATGGCTTTCCACGAAATTATTACAAAACTCCAACGTAATTACAGCGTACATTCATAGAAGTAACCCGAGAACTTACTTCTCCTCCTTCTGAAATTATACATAGAGCATTTTCCCGGAGAACCAGCAACCATAAACCAGAAGAAATCATTTTCTTCTGCAGGGCAACCAATTTCAAGAGTGGTGTTTACAAGCAATAAATAATCACTTTCAATTACAAAATTACCTTTCATTTCCGGTAATCCAATAAAACCCCGGAAAAACAGGAAAAACAATCCATTAACCATCCACGTGAATAATTCCCGGGCAAAAACACCTCCGGGCCCTTGCAACTTCCATTTGGCGAGCAATTAAGCCGGAATTTAATTGAACTGGCTCTCCATCATAAAAGCATTGTTCAAAACTCTGGAACACAATACTGAGCCATTAGGCTATTCAGAATAATCATAGCCGATACAAGTCCGTGATCTGCATTAGCTATTAGGTGTAATTTTGCCTACCCTTATCGCATTAATCTATCGCAGGCTCCATTAACGAAAGTGACAATTATATTACGTATTATGTGCCCTGATTAGTTTGTAATCATTACAAAGGAAATGAAAGATTTCACCTACAGGCCGACTTGGCTGCGGGGCGAAATTTGGAAACCTCCATTTGTGGATTTATGGTTTGCTGGTGTAGTATTTGGAAGAGGAGATTTAATGCTAAGATCCCTATAATCTTCTTGTTCACAAACAATCTGGTGTCCTTCACAGATACTATATAAGCAGTGCACTTCAAAAGGTGAACTAATAAATATTATGTTATCGATAACTAGAAGGCAATAAGAAATACAAGTTCATTCTTTAATTTTTTTATATCATCCAGGTCTCACGTTCCGGGGCGATTGTCTTTCATAAGGACTGCACTTGCTTGTCGTAACAAAGACAACCTAGAAAACTCCCATCGCTGAAAAAGGATTATACATGATGTTAGAATATCAACTGAATCCTTTTTTTTCCTTAAAAAATGACTGGAAGATACATCACCATCATTATTTTATATATAAAATGTGTATATAAAATAATGTCGATGTTTCCAACCTTACAAATTTTAAATAAAAAATATTCTTCATCTTCTTCATTGGCGTGGCTGCTTAATGGCCAATTGGGCAGCTCTCCAGCCGTTGGTACCGCAGGTTTCAGGCATGCATTTCTATTCAATCGTAATGCTATTTTTAATTCGAAATATAGAGGGTATATAGACATTTTTGTAACTTTTTTTGACTTTCTCTATAAATTAAATTTAAATTTTTAAAAATCTGAATGGTATTCATTCGTAATAGGGTATTTAATTATTTTCTGTATCATTAAAATTATTATTGTCTTTAAATTATCTCTGAAAAATAAATGAACGGAAGGCTATATTTCTGCGTTTTACAAAAAGAAATACTTTTATTCGATTATTAAAAAATGTGAAAAAGCAGAGTCTTAATATTTCAATACGATAAAATAAGTTTCATATATAATAAAAAAAAGGGAGAAAATGTTAAATTTACATTTGACTGCAAAAAATATAAGGCATTCATACCAATAAAATAGTGCATACACCTCATATTATATCTAAACTATTTTTTGTTTAAAAAAATTCAACCTTGACAAAGAATTATCGCTATTCATCTTTATAGGAACTGCAACTGATTTAAATGTAACAAAAACTCAAAAAGAAACACGATATGCACCGGCTAACGCCAAGAAAGGTTTATCAGAATAAAGCTATGGTTACTTATTTACATTTTAGTGGTATAGCGCGGAATCTAGTGAGTGAGATGACTAGCACTCTCTTAAATTAGATGGTAACTATTGAAGTCAATGCTTTCATTAGTCAGACTTAGTGGAACTTGGAAACATGTGTGTGAGCGTCTCAAATAGACGATGTGATTAACTGGTAAGCGTTATCGAGATTTCTGTCATATGACACACAATACAGCTCAGCGTCATCTGAAGGCTTTTAAAGAGGGCAATACTCCTTTTTGTGATTGTCGATTGTTCGAGATATATCTTGTGGAGGTTCCTGATGTGAGGATCCAGGTTCCAAAAAGAAGAATATGCAGTTACAATTTAATAAAGCTTGGATATATTTATCTGGTTTCAGTGAAAAAGGATTAAGTTACGCGCAGAAAAAGACCTAAAATATTGATACATAGAAAAGAAGGAAAGTTATGCTAAAGTTTATATGATTATTAATGGATATGCTTGCAATGAAAAATTTAAAATAAGGAAAGTAGAGAAAAAAGTGAAAATGAACTCGGATTTCTACCAGAAATTTCTTTAATTTTATTTTCAAAGGAGACATGCCATCTTTTTTATCAAACAACATTCATTATGTTAAACTCACAATCAGTCATAGCTTTAAATCTGCAATTGTATTGGAATATAATATAATATAATATATAACATAAATTTCAATATTTTACAATACAAAATTCTCAATAAACACATTCGTATTCAAAACAGTTTCACCCAATTTAAAGAGACGAGACTTTCAGACATTGTGCAGTTGTCAACAGTTTCTTAAAAGCTTCCATAATTGATATAAAAAACCAGGCGGCAATGAGTCGAAGAAAAATCGGCGATTGCAAACACGTTTTTTAAAAGCACACAAAAAAATGTGATCATTTAAAAGCAAATTCTTGTTAATTCAGTTTTCCTTAAATATTGCAAAAGAGGCATTATCTGTGAAATGGAAGCATTTAACATTTTCCGGAATTTTTCTTTATTCTGAAAGCAAAGAAGAAAAACCGTCAGTTTTTCTTTTGAGCACAGAAAATTACGGAAGTCATTAGTAAGTGAAAAATTACAGTTAACTAATTTTAAGTAATGAATTTTGAAGTGAAGTGATAAAATTTTTAAACGAAAGTGAAAGTGAAAAAATAATAATTAATAACGGAGGTTTCCCAAACCCTATTTCCATTTATCCGAACTTTTATCAGTTTCGTAATTTTTATTTTATTTATTTATTTTTAATAATAAATTTTAATGAATTTTAACTGATTAATCGTGATATTTTAAAGTTCATTATGTTAATGGTAAAAAAAACAGTCACTGAAAAAATTTACCAGAAAGATATGCTAGTTTATATATATATATATATATATATATATATATATATATATAGCATGAAATGAAATTAATGATCTTCATCTCACTATTCAGCAGTTATTCTTAATACAAAATTATTCTTATTTTATTTATTTTGGTTATCCACTCATTATTTATTCTGATTTTTAAAGTACTTTTCGAGGATTAAATATTCTCCGTGTGTATTAAAGTCACAAGAAAGTCTTCAAAAAATATCTGAATTTTCTGTGCAATTGTCTATTTATTATTTAATCCTGCATTATTACTGTGTTATTTATTTTTGGAAAGATAAAAGATAAGTTTTTGTCATGTCTCAAAATATTTTTAGTACTTTATAAAAAATTAGTAATTGAATATTTAAACTTTTCTTGCATTATTTTACTTTTTTTCAAAACAAATCGTATGTTTTTGCAAATCACAAAATTTATGGCATTTTTTATTACTTACCATATTTATATCTTAAATAAAAAATTGCTCTTTATAAAAGAAAATGTCCTTTTATCAAATTTAAAAAAATATTTTTTAACACATTATCTTCATTTACTAACCATTAACTTTAATTTCTTATATCCACACGCGCTTAAATAAAAAAAGGGAAAAATAGTTTTTTCCCTACCGGAATAATATTTTCACATAAATGCCAGGTTTTTTTTGCCCCAACGGATTATTTTAGAAAGTAAATTGTTTTTAAGGGTTGATTTTTATGAGGGAGAAGAATTTTTTAGTTTTTTTAATTTACAGTCGAACCGAAGTAAAATCTGTAGATAATTGGTTATTTGTGGAAAATTAAATACCGGTCGAACTGCATTCATTTTGAAATATGGGTTCCCCTAATTGTTATTCTGTTGAAAATATAGAATTTTCAGGTAATGAAAGTCACGATGTATCCTCACTTCTACCAAAATGTTTATTAATAAATTAATCAGGATGTAATCTTTACAAAAAACAAAGTATAGTAATTTAATTTTGATTAAATTTTATTAATTTTATGAACAATAAGTCAGAGAACTGGAGAATAATTAGGAAAAAATGCTCGTGTATATTAGTACTAAATAAAAAGTTTATACTGGAAAAATATAAGTTTTTTTTCCTATTAATTTTGCACAAATGTAGGAAATTTAATTTAAATAACTAACAACCAACCTTTTGAGTGTCATTTCTTCCTTAATTATAACTTATACAAAAATAATATAAAACTTTTAGCACCATTGTTTTTAAACAATTAGTTGATTCCTTCTTTTTTAATAAATACGATTCATGTTTTTGAAGGTTAAACAAAATAGTTACATTATTCTTCCTGATATTTAAAAGAATTTTAGAGTCATAACAAAGTAGCAGTATTTCATTTATCTAAAAAAATTAGTTAACAAAATGTACATAAAATCTGTAATAAGCGTTAACAATTAATAATAATAACATAAATTGCAACATTTTATAATACAAAATTCCCATTAAACGTATTCGTATCCAAAACAGTTTCGCCCCATTTAAAGAGACGAGATTTTCAGACATTGTGAAGTTCCCAGAAGTTATTAAAAGCATCAATAACTGATATCAAACAAAAAGGCGGAAACTAAGCGAAGAAAAATTGTCAATTGCAAACAAGTTTTTAAAGACAGGAAAAAATATGCGATCATTTAAAAGCAAATTCTTGTTAATTCAGTTTTCCTTAAATATTGTAAAAGAAGCATTATCTGAGAAATGGAAGCATTTAACATTTTCGGGAATTTTTCTTTATTCTAAAAAAGAAGAAAAACTGTCAGTTTTCCTTGAGCACAGAAAATTACGGAAGTCATTAGTAAGTGAAAAATTACAGTTAACTAATTTTAAGTAATGAATTCTGCAGTGAAGTGATAAAATTTTTAAACGAAAATTAAAGCGAAAAAAATAATAATTAATAACGGAGGTTTCCCAAACCCTATTTCCATTTATCCGAAGTTTTATCAGTTTCGTAATTTTTATTTTATTTATTTATTTTTAATAATAAATTTTAATGAATTTTAACTGATTAATCGTGATATTTTAAAGTTCATTATGTTAATGGTAAAAAAACAGTCACTGAAAAAATGTACCAGAAAGATATGCTAGTTTATATATATATATATATATATATATATATTGCATGAAATGAAATTAATGATCTTCATCTCACTATTCAGCAGTTATTCTTAATACAAAATTATTCTTATTTTATTTATTTTTTTAATGATAAATGTTACTGAATTTTTACTGATTAATCGTGATATTTTAAAGTCTATTATGTTAATGGTCAAAAAAGTATTGAAATAATGTAACAAAAGATAAGCTTGTTATAAATATCTGCATGAAATGAAATTAATGATTTTCATCTCAAATTACTAAACAATTATGCTTAATACAAAATAATTCTTTGTATTTTTTTTTTTTATTTTAGTAGTTCATTCATTATTTATTCTGATTTTTAAAGAACTTTTCGAGGATTAAATATTCTATGTTTGTATTAAAATCACAAGAAGTCTTCATAAAATATCTTAATGTGCTGTCCAATTCTCTATTTATTATTTAAACCTCAGTAATTAGTCTGTTATTTATTTTTTAAAGATAAAAGGTAAGTTTTTTATGTCTCAACTTCATAAAAAATTAATAACTGAATATTTAAAATTTTCTTGCATTATTTTACTTTTCAAACAAATCGTAATTTTTTTCCAAATCACAAAATTTATGGCCTTTTATTTTTTTACACACCATATTTATATTTTAAATAAAAATTATTCGTTATAACAAAGGAAAATGTCCTTTATCAGATTTAAAAAGTATTTTTAACACATTATCTTCATTTACTAACCACTAAGTTTAATTTCTTATATCCGCACGTACTTAGATAAAAAAAAAAAGTGAAGAATACAGTTTTTTTTTTTTCCCTACTAGAATAATATTTTCACATAAATGTCAGGATTTTTTCCCCCAACGGATTATTTTAGAAAGTCAATTGTTTTTAATGGTTGATTTTTATGAGGGAAAAGAACTTTTTTGTTTTTTAATTTCCAGTCTAACCGCAGTAAAATCTGTAGATAATTGGTTCTTTGTGGAAAATTAAATACCGGTCCGACTGCAATCATTTTGAAATATGGGTTCCACTAATTGTTATTCTATTGAAAATATAGCATTTTCAGGTAATAAATGTCACGATGTACCAGTGCATGCTCCAGAATGCTGGGTAATAAAATAATAAGGATGTAATCTTTAGGGAAAGGAAACCATAATTTAATTTTGATTAAATTTTATTAATTTTATACTAACAGTAAGTCAGAGAACAAAAAAAAACAATTATATATTCATAACAAGCAACAATATATGTTAGGACTATGAATAAAAAATTTCCATAATGGAAGAGTATAGAGTTTTTTTTTTTTAATTTTGCACAAATATGTTGTTATCCTAATACAGCTGGCAATACAGAGACAGTTAATCTTCATGTCATAAGCAAGGGCTGCACTGATGTTACTCATTTAGCCCTAACCAGTGGGCACGTGTAGCTTGAAACATGCTACGGATGGGAGTAACGCAATCCGCACAAAGCTCTACGATCCTATTAGACCGGGACCTACGGTTTAAAATGGATTCCAAACCACTACAAACACCCATGGCACCGCCGGGAATTCGAACCCAAAAACGGTGGTAGCGAGGGCCAGAGCGCTAACCACTCGGCCATCAAAGTTAGGTAAATAAACCAAAGTTACATTAATAGATTTTTATCAAATCTTTCCGATTATAGTGTGCATCATCCCCAGATTTCATGAAATTTGTATTAAATTTCTTAATATTCATAAATAAAAAAAAAAGTATCCTCTAAAGTATGTTTGTTATAGGGTAGGTATCCACGTAAAACAGTAGGTCCCGTCTAATTTGCCAAAAGTCTACAAAAAATGACCGTAAAGCGACAAAACAATATTAAAAAAAAAATCAAATTAATTATAAACGACAAGTGGTATTTTTATTCCTTATATATTTCTTACACAAAAATAACGAAGTCTTAACAGCTTTTTTTTAAAAACAGAATCAGTTGATTCATTTTTTATAAATATGATTCATTCATTTTTTTAAATATAAAACAAAATAGTTATATTATACTGCCTGATATTTATTTATCGATAAGAATTTTGTCATAACACTGTAGCAGCATTTTATTTATTCAAAAAAGAAAGTTTAGTTAGCAAAATTCATCTAAAATCTGTAATAAATATACATAATTACTAATAACATAAACTGCAACATTTTATTATACAAAATTTTCAATAAACGCATTCGTATCCAAAACAGTTTCACCCAATTTAAAGAGACAAGACTTCAAGACATTGTGAAGTTGCCAAGATTACTTAAAAGCTTCAATAATTGATTTTAAAAACAAGGCGGCAATGAGGGGAAGAAAAATTGGCAATTGCAAACAAGTTTTTAAACGCACAAAAAAAAATCTGTGATCATTTAAAAGCAAATTCTTGATAATTCAGTTTCTCTTAAATATTGCAAAAAAAACATTATCTGTGCAATGGAAGCATTTAACATTTTCCGGAATTTTTCTTTATTCTAGAGCAAAGAAGAAAAACTATCAGTTTTTCCTTGAGCACAGAAAATTAACGGAAGTCATTAGTAAGTGAAAAATTACAGTTAATTAGTTTTAAGTGATGAATTCTGAAGTGAAGTGATAAAATTTTTAAACTAAAATTAAAGCAAAAAATAATAATTAATAACGGAGGTTTTCAAAACCCTATTTCGATTTATCCAAACTTTTATCAGTTTTGGAAGTTTTATTTTATTTATTTATTTATTTTTTAATGATGAATTTTTATTGATTAATCGTGATATTTTAAAGTTCCTTATGTTAATGATAAAAATAATCACTGAAAAAAATGTACCAGGAAGTTCTGCTTGTTATAAATATTTTGTATTAAAATAAAATTAATGATTTTAATCTCAAACTATTAAACAATTATGCTTAATACAAAACAATTCTTTGTATTTTATTTATTTTAATTGCTCATTCATTATTTATTCTGATTTTTTAAAGAACTTTTCGGGGATTAAATATTCTAGGGTTGTATTAAAGTCAAAAGACGTCGTCATAAAATATCTTAATTAGATATAAAAGATAAGGTGTGTTTTTTTTTATGTCTCAAAATATTTTTAAGTACTTCATAAAAATTAATAGATGAATATTTAATATAACTTTTCTTGTATTATTGTACTTTTCAAAACAACTCGTAATTTTTTTTTTACAAATCGCAAAATTAATGGCCTTTTTTGTACTCACCATATTTATATTTTAAATAAAAAAAAATTGCTCTTCGTAACAAAGGAAAATGCCCTTTATCAGTTTTAAAAAATATTTTTTTTAACACATCATCTTTATTTACTAACCATTAAGTTTAATTTCTTACATCCACACATACTTAGATAAAAAAAAGGGGGAAGAAGGAAAATACAGGTTTTTTTTTTCCCTCTTGAATAATATTTTCACATAGATATCAGGGAATTTTTTTCCCCAACGGATTATTTTAGAAAGTAAATTGTTTTTAATGGTTGATTTTTTGAGGAAAAAGAACTTTTTGTTTTTTAATTTACAGTCTAACAACAGTAAAATCTGTAGATAATTGGCTCTTTGTGGAAAATTAAATACCGGTCCAACTGCAATCATTTTGAAATATGGGCTCCACTAATTGTTATTCTGTTGAAAATATAGCATTTTCAGGTAATAAATGTCACGATGTATCTTCACATGTTCCAAAATGTGGATTAAAAAATTAATAAGAATGTAATCTTTACAGAAAGGAAACCATTATTTAACTTTGATCAAATTTTATTAATTTTATACTGACAGTAAATCAGAGAGCTGGAAAAAAAAGTAGAAAAAATGCTAGTGTATATTAGTACAAATAAAAATAGTTCATACTGGAAAAAATATAGGTTTTTTTTTTTAAATTTTGCGCAAAAATGTATATAGTCTAATTTTATATAACTTTCAACATGAAAACTTGTAATAATTTTGAGTTTAATTTATTCCTTTTTTATTTCTTATATAAAAATATTAAAATTGTAACAGCGTTTTTTTTTAAAAACATCGGTTGGTTCCTTTTTTTTTTTACAAATGCAATTCCTTTTTCAATTCCTACTATAGCTCACACTCTCCCTATATATATCGTGTTCAAATTTTCAATCGTTCATAAAACACTTTTTTATTCATCCACTCAAGTTCAAATACATTATTTAAACTTATAGTGGAACGTTTTTTTTCAAAATTAATTCATTAATTTAATTTAATTAATAAGAATTTACCAGTATATGGCGCCAGATGTAAAAGGAAAATTTCAACTTCATTTATAAAGGACTCTCTGCAATATAGTGGGAAAAAGTAGAATTGATTTAAAATTATTTTTTTTATTTTACTTGTTTTAAGGTAAAACAAAAAAATAGTTACTTTACATTTCCTGATATTTATAAGCATTTTATAGTCATAAGCTAGCAGAATTTCATTTATCTAAAGAAAAATTAGTTAGGAAAATACATATAAAATCTTTAAGAAACATTAATTAATAATAACATAAACTGCAGCATTTTATAATACAAAATTCCCATTAAACGCAATCGTATCCAAAACAGTTTCACCCAATTTAAAGAGACAAGACTTCAAGACATTGTGTAGTCACCAACAGTTACTTAAAAGCTTCAATAATTGATATCAAAAACGAGGCAGCAATGAATCGAAGAAAAATTGGCAATTGCAAACAACTTTTTCAAAGCATAAAAAAAAACATGTTATCATTTAAAAGCAAATTCTTGTTAATTCAGTTTTCCTTAAATATTGCAAAAGAGGCATTATCTGCGAAATGGAAGCATTTAACATTTTCCGAATTTTCTTTATTCTGAAAGCAAAGAAGAAAAACCATCAGTTTTTCCTTGAGCACAGAAAATTACGGAAGTCATTAGTAAGTGAAAAATTACAGTTAATTGGTTTTAAGTATTGAATTCTGAAACAAAGTGATAAAATTTTTAAACGAAAATTAAAGCGAAAAATATTTAATAACGGAGGTAATTCCATCCCTATATTTCCATTTATCCAAACTTTTATCAGTTATGGAAGTTTTATTTTGTTTATTTATTTTTTAATGATAAATTTTAATGAATTTTTACTGATTAATCGTGATATTTTAAAGTCAATTATGTTAATGGTCAAAAAAAAAGTATTGAAAAAATGCACCAGAAAGATATGCTTGTTATAAATATTTTGGAAGAAATGAAATTAATGATTTTCATCTCAAACTATTAAACAATTATGTTTAATACAAAATAATTCTTTGTATTTTATTTATTTTAGTTGTTCACTCATTATTTATTCTGATTTTTAAGTACTTTTCGAGGATTAAATTTTCAATGTTTGTATTAAAGCCACAAGAAGTCTTCATAAAATGTCTTAATTTGCTGTCTAATTGTCTATTTATTATTTAATCTTTCATAATTAGTCTGTTATTTATTTTTTAAAGATAAAAGATGAAAACATTTTGAGACATAAAAACTTAAGTACTTCATAAAAAATTAATAAATGAATATTTATAATTTTACTTTTCAAAACAAATTGTAATTTTTTTGAAAATCACAAAATTAATGGCCTTTTTTTTTCCTCACCATATTTATATTTTAAATAAAAATTTACTCTTTATAATAAAGGAAAATGTCCTTGATCACATATAAAAAATATTTTTTTAACACATTATCTTCATTTACTAGCCATTACGTTTAATTTCTTATATCCACACGTACTTAGATTTAAAAAAAAAAATAATAAATTTTTTTTCCCACTAGAATAATATTTTCACATAAATGTCAGGGTTTTTTTTCCCCAACGGATTATTTTAGAAAGTAAATTGTTTTTAATGGTTGATTTTTACTTTAGACTTTTAGATTATAACTTTTTATTTTTTAATTTTCAGTCTAACCGCAGTAAAATCTGTAAATCATTGGTTCTTTGTGGAAAATTAAATACCGGTCCAACTGCAATCATTTTTGAAATATGGGCTCTACTAATTATTATTCTATTGAAAATATAACATTTTCAGGTAATAAATGTCACGATTTATCATTACATGTTTCAAAATGTGGATTAATAAATTAAGAAGGATGTAATCATTAGTGAAATGTAAATCATAATTTAATTTTGATTAAATTTTATTTATTTTATACTAACAGTAAGTCAGAGAACAATGCTGATGTATATTGATACTATAAGTAAAAAGTTCATACTGGAAGAATATAGGGTTTTTTTTTTTTTTTTTTTTTTAATTTGGCATAAAAATGTAGCAAGTTTAATTTTAAACAACTTCAACGTAAACTTGGGAAAATGTTTGGTCTAATTTTTAGGATAGTGACTTATTAAATGTTAAAATATTAAATAATAAATGTCTTTTTTTCTTCCATTTCTATCACCGTTTTATTCTAATAGAAACCCTTCCGAAATCAAAATTCTATATTCTCTTCCTAATGTGCCGTCAATATGTTCAATTTTTGTTTCTGTGTCAGTGCTGGTGAGGCATTTTTCGTTTATTTCAATTCTCGTTCTCGCTGTTTTTCTTTTCTATATTTTCCTCACATTTTTTAAATACACGATGCTTAAGAAATACTGCACAATATGAATAATTGCTAGGACATAATGGAACATAATGGATTGATGTTTACTTTCGCTGCCAGACCACCCTTAAATCTCAAGAAATTTACGAATAGAATTCTTATCTAGACATTTTTGGTAAGATATGAATTCGATTCTGGTAAATCATTTCCTTGAGCTTCTATTGATCCACCACAGACAAGTTTTTTTTAAATTAAAAAAATTTAAATGATTATAAACTATATTATTTTCAATATATTCTATAAACGAATAGTAGCATTTTATTGTTTATATATTTCCTATTGCAGCATTTTATAATACAAAATTCAGTATAAATGCATTCGTATTCAAAACAGTTTCAACCAATCTAAAGATATGACACTTTCATATATTGTTAAGTTGCAAACAATTACTTAAAAGCTTCATTAATTGATATCAAAACTAAGGCGGCAATGAGTCGAAGAAAATTGGCAATTGAAACAAGTTTTTCAAACAAGTTCAAAAAAAAAAAAAATTGATCGTTTAAAAGAAAATTCGTGTTAATTCAGTTGTCCTTAAATATTTAAAAGAGGCATTATCTGTGCAATGGAAACATTTTCCGAATTTTTTTATTCGGGGAGCAAAGAAGAAAAACTATCAGTTTTTACTTGAGCACAGAAAATTACGAAAGTCATTAGTAAGTGAAAAATTACAGTTAATTAGTTTTAAGTGATGAATTCTGAAGTGAAGTGATAAAATTTTTAAACGAAAATTAAAGCGAAAAAAATAATTAATAACGGAGGTTTCCCAAACCCTATTTTCATTTATCCAAACTTTTTGTCAGTTTTGGAAGTTTTATTTTATTTATTTATATTTTAATGATGAATTTTAATTAATATTTACTAATTAATCGTGATATTTTAAAGTCCATTATGTTAATGGTAAAAAAATCATTAAAAAAATGTACCAGAAAGATATGCTTGTTATAAATATTTTGCATGCGATGAAATTAATGATTTTCATCTCAAACTATTAAACAATTATGCTTAATACAAATAATTCTTTGTATTTTATTTATTTCAGTTGTTCACTCATTATTTATTCAGATTTTTAAAAGTACTTTTAAAGAATTAAATATTCTATGTTTGTATTAAAGCCAAAAAAGTCTTCATAAAATGTCCTAATTTGCTGTCCAATTGTCTATTTATTGTTTAATCCTCAAATATTAGTGTGTTATTTATTTTTTTAAAAGATAAAAGATAAGTTTTTTGTCACAAAATATTTTTAGTAATTCAAAAAAATTAATAACTGAATATTTAAATGTAAAACAAAAATAGTTACAATATAATCCCTGATATTTATAAGATTTTTATAGTCATAACAATGTAGAAGAATTTCATTTATCAAAAAAAAAAAAAAATTATCTGGCAAAATTAATATAAAATTTGTAATAAACATTATTTAATAATAACACAAATTGCAGCATTTTATACTGCAAAATTCTCAATAAACGTATTCGTATTCAAAACAGTTAATTTAATGACACCAGACTTTCATACATTGTGAAGTTGCCAACAGTTACTTAAAAGCTCCAATAATTGATATTAAAAACAAGGCGGCAATTAGTCGAAGAAAAATTGGCGATTGCAAACATGTTTTTAAAAGAACAAAAATCATTTAAAATTAAATTCTTGTTAATTCAGTTTTCCTTAAATATTGCAAAAGAGGCATTATCTGTGAAATGGAAGCATTTAACATTTTCCGGAATTTTTCTTTTATTCTGAAAGCAAAGAAGAAAACTGTCAGTTTTTCCTTGAGCCCAGAAAATTACGGTAGTCATTAGTAAGTGAAAAATTACAGTTAATTAGTTTTAAGTAATGAGTTCTGAAGTGAAGTGATAAAATTTTTAAACGAAAATTAAAGCGAAAAATAATAATTAGTAACGGAGTTTTCCCCAAACTTTTTTAATTTTTATCAGTTTTGGAAGTTCTATGTTATATATTTATTTTTTAATGATAAACTTTAATGAATTTTTACTGATTAATCGTGATATTTTAAAGTTCATTATATTAATGGTAAAAATAATCATTGAAAAAAATGTACCAGAAAGATATGCTTGTTATAAATATTTTGTATGAAATGAAATTAATGATTTTCTCATCTCAAACTATTAAACAATTATGTTTAATACAAGATAATTCTTTTTATTTTATTTATTCTGATTTTTAAAGTACTTTTCGAGGATTAAATACTCTGCGTTTGTATTAAATTCACAAGAAGTCTTTATAAAATGTCTTAATTTACTGTCCAAATGTCTATTTATTATTTAATCCTTCATAATTATTTGTTTTTTAAAAGATAAAAGGTAAGTTTTTTTAAGCTTCAAAAATTTTTAAGTACTTCATAAAAAATTAATAACTGAATATTTAAAATTTTCTTGCATTATTTTACTTTTTAAAACAAATCGTAATTTTTTTGCAAATCACAAAATTAATGGCCTTTTCTTTAACTGACAATATTTATATTTTAAATAAAAAAAATGCTCTAACAAAGAAAAATCTCCTTTTATCAAATTTAAAAATATTATTTTAACATATTATCTTCATTTACCAACCATTAAGTTTAATTTATATCCACACGTACTTAGATGAAAAAAAAAAAAGGAAAAATACATTTTTTTTCCCGACTAGAATAATATTTTCACATAAATGCCAAGTTTTTTTTTTCCCCCACCGGATTATTTTAGAAAGTAAATTGTTTTTAACGGTTTATTTTATGGGAAAAAGAACTTTTTAGTTTTTTTAATTTACAGTCTAACCGCGGTAAAATCTGTTGAGAATTGGTTCTTTGTGTAAAATTAAATACCGGTCCAACTGCAATCATTTTGAAATATGGGTTCCACTAATTGTTATTCTATTAAAAATATACCATTTTCAGGTAATAAATGTCACGATGTATCCTTAAATTCTACAAAATGTTGTTAATAAATTAATCTGGATGTAAAAAAAAAAAAAAGGAAACTATAATTTTATTTTGATTAAATTTTATTAATTTTATACTAACAATAAGTCAGAGAAGTAGAAAAAAATTAGAAAATAATGCTCATGTATATTAGTATTAAATAAAAAAATTCATACAGGAAAATATGTTGTTGTTTTTTTAATTTTACACAAATGTATCAAGTTTAATTTTAAATAACTTTCAACATGAAAACTTGGAATAATTTTGAGTCTCATTTATTAGTTATATATGTCTCATACAAAAATAATATAAAAGTTTTAGAACCGTTTTTTTTTTTTTTAATTTAGTTGATTCCTTCTTTTTAATAAATACGATTCATTTTTTTGAATGTTAAAAAAAAATAGTTACATTATTCTTCCTGATATTTATAAAAATTTTAGTCATAACAAAGTAGCAGCATTTCATTTATCTAAAAGAAATTAGTTAACAAAATGTACATAAAATCTTTAATAAACGTAAACAATTAATAATAATAACATAAATTGCAATATTTTATAATACAAAATTCTCAATAAAAGCTTTCGTATTCAAAACAGTTTCACCCAATTTAAAGAGACGAGATTTTCAAGTATTGTGAAGTTGCCAACAGTTGCTTAAAAGCTTCAATTAATTGATATCAAAAACAAGGTGGCAATGAGTCGAAGAAAAATTGGCAATTGCAAACAAGTTTTTAAAAGCACAAAAAAAAAAAAAAGGGATCATTTAAAAGCAAATTCGTGTTAATTCAGTTTTCCTTAAATATTGCAAAAGAGGCATTATCTGTGAAATGGAAGCATTTGACATTTTCCGTAATTTTTCTTTATTCTGAAAGCAAAGAAGAAAACTGTGCTCAAAGAAAAAAAAAACTATTAGTTTTTCCTTGAGCACAGAAAATTACGGTAGTCATTAGTAAGTGAAAATTACAGTAAATTAGTTTAAGTAATGAATTCTGAAGTGAAGTGATAAAATTTTTAAACGAAAATTAAAGCGAAAAATAATTAATAACGGTGGTTTCACAAACCCTATTTCCATTTATCCAAACTTTTATCAATTTTGGGAGTTTTATTTTAATTATTTATTTTAATGAAAATTTTAATGAATTTTTAATGATTAATTGTTATATTTTAAAGTTCATTAATTAGTGGTAAAAAAAAACACTGAATAAAATGTACAAAAGATATTAAAATGAAATTAATGATTTTCATCTCAAACTATTAAACAATTATGCTTAAAAAATTCTTTGTGTTTTATTTATTTTAGTTGTTCACTCATTATTTAATCTGATTTTTAAAGTACTTTTCGAGGATTAAATATTCTGCGTTTGTATTAAAGTCAAAAAAATTTCATAAAATGTCTTAATTTACTGACCAATTGTCTATTTATTATTTAATCCTTTATAATTAGTCTTATTTATTTTTTAAAAATAAAAATATTTTGAGATATAAAAAAAAATATAAGTACTTCATAAAAAATAAAAAAATGAATATTTAAAATTTTCTTGCATTATTTTACTTTTCCAAACATATCGTAATTTTTTTGCAAATCACAAAATTAATGGCCTTTTTTTTTCATCATATTTATAATTTAAATAAAAAATTGTTCTTCATAACAAAGGAAAATGTCCTTTATCAGATTTAAAATATATTTTTTTTAACACACTATCTTCATTTACTTAATTTCTTATATCCACACGTGCTTAGATAAAAATTAGCGGAAAAATAAATATTTTTCCCTAGAGGAAGAAGGGAAAAACAGTTTTTTTTTCCCCACTAGAATAATATTTTCACATAAATGTCAGGTTTTTTTTCCCCCAACGGATTATTTTAGAAAGTAAATTGTTTTTAATGGTTGATTTGAGGGCGGGAAAAACTTTAGTTTTTAATTTACAGTCTAACCGCAGTAAAATCTGTAGATAATTGGTTCTTTGTGGAAAATTAAATACCGGTCCGACTGCAATCATTTTGAAATATGGGCTCCACTAATTGTTATTCTACTTAAAATATAGCATTTTCAGGTAATAAATGTCACTAGTATGTATCATTACATGTTCCAAAATGTGGATTAATAAATTAATAAGAATGTAATCTTTAGAAAAAGGAAAGCATAATTTAGTTTTGATTACATTTTATACAGTATGTCACAGAGCTAAAGAATAATTGGAAAACAATATTCGTGTATCTTAATACTATTAAATAGGTTGTTTTTTATACCACTTGGTAGGCAGCTAGACTCAGCACACGAACCCGTATGGACTTATGATTGAAGGGGAAAGAGGAAAACTTCTGTTGTGATGGAGTACCCGAAGTCTGACTTATCTCCGTGTCACTCTACAATCATATGAGACCGGAACCTATGGTTTAAAGTGGATTCCTAACAACTACAAACATTCATAGCGCCACCGAGACTCAAACCCGTAACCTGTGGCACCGAGCGTCAGGGTACTAGACATTCGGCCATTCAGGCCCATACCTAAAAGTTCATACGGGAAGAATATAGGTTTTTTTTTTTTAATTTTGTAAAAATGTAACTAGTTAAATTTTAAATATTTTTCAACAAGAAAACTTGGAATAATTTTTAGTCTCATTTGTAGGATAGTGACTTATCAAAAGTTAAACTATTTAAAAATTCCGCAGCCACAATTCCTTTTTCAATGCAGTTCTTTCTCCGTTTCATCTAATAGAAAACGTTTGTAAGTCAAAATTCTTCATTCTCTTTCTGATGTGGCATCTAAATGCTCAATTGTTTTATGTTTCCTGCATCAGTGATGACAGGAAAGTAAATGAATAAAATGATATGATCAATGATGGCATTAAACGAATTGAATTTCCTTTTTATGGGAATTTGCATCATATAAAATCAAAGAAATTGTCCTTATCAGTTAAAATAATTTTAATTAATAAAAGCCTTGAAATATTAATATATCTCACTGTTCTCAGAAGAGATTACGTACAAAAAAAAAATTCAAAAGAATTGTTATTAAACGCAGATTGCTGTTTTAATTCAATTTATTTTCATTCAATAATATATTTCATAATCATAAAAATGTTTTCTGCAAATTTAGAAACATTTATATTTTGTATAAAATAGCGTTTTATTTGCGTTCCTGTTATCTGTGCGTGTATTACCCCTCGTTGTTTTTTTTATCTCAGAAATTTAATGAAATTTAACATGTTCTAATTTGGATTTAGATAGAAAATAATATACTTAATTGTGTTTTATTGTTTCCCATTGATTACGCCTGAACAGAGTACCTCTACATCAAGTTTAAAACTTCTGAAAGGTTAGGATATATCTATATGCTTTTCAGGTGCTGTAAATGGGTCAAGTGCATGGGTTTCAATCATTTTTGCAGAGATTCTTCACTTCCCACCGTGACACAGCGATAGTAGGATGGTTGATCATACGAAAGCGGAACTCTCCGATATGTATCTGGCTTACTGGATTGATGAGGGCGACCCGGCTCTTGTATGAGCAATATCCAATTTGTCATCAAAACCAACTGTTATCTGAGAAGATTTTTGTAAGAACGCAGGGCTTTGCATACGACGGACATGAAAGAAATTGTATTTGATCAGGGACAGGACAATCCAAGTTAAAGATGTGCCGCACCATGCCTGGATGTCCCTTGCAGTGTTCAAAGAATACTATGTGAAAACCACATGTATCCGTAGTTCATATTTGTTATTGTTGACCATTCACTTATGTTGATTTACATTAATTAATAAACCGCATATTCCATTTTGTGGTAACATTTCATTTCTGGTGCCTTTTGCTTACACTTTATTGACAGGAAAATCTTTGAAGAATCTTGGAATCACACAATGCTTCTATGTGATTCCGAGTCTTGTACACAACCCTTCCTTTAATTTTGTAAGTCTTGTGCTTCTATTTGAATCTGAATAGTCTAATTGTACCCTACCCTTCTTAGAATTTTGTATGTCTGGCACTTCAGTGGGAACTGAGTTGTCTAATTGTATTCTAGCCCTTCTAGAATTTTGTAAATTTGGCGCTTCTACGTGAATCTGAGTCGTATTTGTACCCTAGCACTTCTAGAATTTTTTATGTCTGGCGCTTGTATGCGAGTCCGAATCGTTTAGTTGTACCCTAGTCGTCCTAAAATTTTGTAAATCTGGCTCTTTTATATATGAATCCGAGTCGTCTAGTTGTGCCCCAAACCTCTTAGAATGTAAATGTAATTCTAAGTCGTATAGAAATTTCGAGTTGTACTAGAATCACATAAACATGCTTGGATTTATGTGTGTCTGGGAATCATGGCTTAATTAGAGGTGTCTAATTGTACCCATCCCCCTCCTAGACGTTTGTTAATCTGGTACAAAGGCACTTTGTATACTGTTGTATAATGTGATTCTTAATACGAATCTATCTGTTGAACTACAGGTTATATGTGGCAGCTAATGTGCCAAAAGATCGATTACTGCAGGTGGCATTCACTGCATTCATTGCTTAATTATCGCTTTAAAAAACTGTCATTGTATTTCAATGAGATTTAGAGTCGTCTAAGGAACCCTATTCCACCTAGAAATTTGTAAACCTGGCTTTGAAATATCCCGTTTAATTATGAAAATTGTTTCAAATTATTTTGAAAATTTCTTAAGCTTAATAGTTTTGTTAATGTTTTGCTTTTAGCCATTTTACCTATTCCAAGAAAGAACTTCGAATATAAGAAAAAGATATCTGATGTCGATGCTTGCTGGGGAAAAAATTGCGTCAATTAAATACAATTTAATTTTCAAAAATTATTAGAAAATCGTGTTTGCAAGAATCTCATCAGATAAAATAATAGCGATGGAAATCCAGAGTCGTGCTAGAATCACATAATGGTGCTCGGAAGTCGTCTGAACACATCTTATAAGTGCTCGGAATCACGATTTATTCTGCAGTTGTGCTTATAAAATACTACAGGATAATTAATTATTTAAGCAATAATTAAAACTGTTTAATTTTTTATTGCAATTATGAATGAAAGAAAAGAAGAAAGATTAAGTTTTTATTTTTGAAATCTTTATAACGCCTAGACTAAAATCAACTGAAAGTAACAAAGCCATTACCTAAATTCTTTTTTTCTGCCTAAAAAACAACAAGTTATTTATTGAATTAAAAAAGATGTTAAATATAAATTAGTTAAAAAAGTAAGTACAATTTATCAAAAGTACAATCAACGGACCAAATACAATCAACGGATTTAATAAAGCACATTCCTATGCACCAAAATAACAATCTTTTACAATTGTCTCTCAATCAGTTTCAGTAAAATAGGGATTTAAAAACCAGAAAAAATTTATTCAAAATCTCAAGTGCATATCTATAGTGCACATTAACTGGAGTGACCAAAACTAAATACTATGACACATATACATATATTAATATGCAAAAGACAACCACTGAAGAAAACAGATTAAAAAAATACTTTAGTATAGATAAACTCAGTCTTCAATATTTTTTTGTCTGTTTTCTAAAGATTAGGCTTTGTAAAATGTGTTCCGCGTCAATAAAAGCTACAAATAAAAAGGTACTTAAGCCATACGATTGCTTATAATTAAGACTGCTATTGCTACAATTACGATTGCAATTATAACTAGCATAGAATCTCTTCATTTCTGAAAGTAGTGCCTGAAACAAACACCTTCATGGTTTTTGAACACCTTCATGGCTCTTTTTCGGCTTTTTCCATGGCCTTTTGGCTTTTCACCTTCATCGGCTTCAGCCTGAAAATGTCTTCATATTCCTGTTATCATTGTACCACAAGTCAAGCATTAGTTGTTTAATTTAGATAATGCCCGAGTGGTACAATGGTAACGTGAGTAGTTGATGCAAAGGCGTTTTCAGTTTCGAAACCAATGGATATTTATTTCAGACAGTACTTTCAGAAATGAAGTGATTCAATGGCAATTGTAATAAAGCATCTCATATCAATAGTTAGGCTTCTTGATGGAAGTTGTCGGAATTTTCTCATATACGACACGCAAATGCGAAGTTGGAAAAACCTAAAGTTCTCCGAGTCAGTCCTCTCCTTATCGCCAGTTGATTGGGGTTTTTTCTTAGCTATGCATGATTAAAACAAAACCCCACCGATGTTCATCAATACATAATGTAGATACCTATTAATTACCCAAAAATGTAATCTATTTCGTTTATTATCTTGATATTATTTTATTCTAAGACAATAGGCCTCATTCTACATTCTAAGTAGAGATATTAAGATATCAACCACATTAATTCTCACAATACCACTATAGTCTCACAATCAATACATTAAACAATCCAATCACATTGTGAATACATCAGAATGTTTGGATCAATTATTTAACATAAAAATTATCTTCAATTCATTGCAAAGAAGGAGATATAATTGCAAAAAGCAATTTAATATGTATTTGTGCTCGATTGCACCCCTCCGCTGCACTGGCCCATCAGAATTTAATTCCGGCATTCCAGTGCGGCGATTACCGGGGTGCCATCCATCTACATCGGAACAAAAGATCGAATTTCCATCCCGCGCATCTATTCATCACCTCCTTATCAAGTGTCATCACTAATACGCCTCCACGAGACAAAGCTCCACAATCAGCCCCTGCACCGGGATGGATTGTTTTCTCCCAGAGAAATTCAGGGGCCCGGTTCTCGACAAGGCACCCCATTTCGGGTCGCTAAGATTGGGTGCAGAGCTCGAGATCTGGTGGAGATGGTCTGGATTTTTCTCATTCTTCTTTTATTTTCATTTATTCAGTAACAACATGAATGGTAACAGGTTTAGGGCATTTTTGTTTTCAAAGACATTCTAGGATGTTCTAAAAGAAAATTTAAAAGGCATTTTCCGTTTCATCCTCTGCGATCCAAGTAATAGGGGAATTAAAATTGTAGAAGACACATTTTTATTTCTTTTTATTACTTTTTGTATTATATAGGTTGGCCTCGTGTTATATATGTCCCAAACAGCTTTTGGGGATTGCTTTGAGGTGAAATGGTTCACATTTACATGTCAAATGAGAGAAAACAGGAAAAACTCTTAATAAGCAGCCTCAGAATCGATGTTAACATTTGCATATATATCACAATTGTTATCTTATTCTTCAACAATGTGACTACAGTCGCCGTCAGTGGAATCTTGAGCCTTAGTTACGTACGTTACCATTGAGTCACTTGACGATTCATATCTGCATAATTCATTAGCATGTTGTTTCAGTGTCCTTTAACAGGTTTTATGGAAAAGAAAAATAATATCAAAAGACAGAATAACTTTTTTGACGAATATCTTGAAGGATTTAATTTAGTTTGTCACTTTATTGTCATTTTTGCACACGAGGGCTAATTAGATAAGGCAGCTATAGTTTAAAGTGATTTCCGAACCACTAACAAACATCCTTGCACTATGATGCCTTGAACATTATGGTACCAAAGGCCAGACCTCTAGTCACTGGGCAATCAGGCGGTTCGAATATTCCCAAGAATAGTAAAGTAAAAAAAAATATTTCATAGTCAGTATAATTTCGGTAAAAATCGGTATCAAAATAATTTTTAATACATTATTCAGTATAATCAAAAGTACTTTAAAGCTAACGTCAATAAAAGCAAATTTAATTATTAAATTTTAATTGTTACTGGTAAATATTTTTTGTGAAATTTTGCCCCAACCTAGCCAATTCAACTATACTGATCTATAAACGACTCAAGCCTTTTTTTGCAACGCAATGATTTGTGTTATTTAGAATTTTACCCCTTTGTTAAAATGATCATGTAACAAAATAAATTTCAGTCATATTTATTTTAATATATGATGATTTTTTTTAAATAATTTACTTTATCAGAGATTGTACATCTATGTTCTTATGTTATTTAAGTAATTAGCAATAACTAATCATTTCATAAATCTTGCAGCGAAAACTCAATAAAGTTTGAAGAAGATATTGCCAAGTATTGAGAAAATACTTGGCAGTTGATAATTTAATGTGCATCAACACTTTTGCATTTAATGTGAAAAATGGACAATACCTCCCGTTTTTGGCAATCAGTGCTGAAACCATCAAACGCAATGTAGTTATTCATCAAAGGCAACAAGGGTGAATTTATGGCACGTTTAATAAAATTAAAGTGTTGAATGCATAAAGGAATATAGGATTAATTGCATTTCTTTCATCCTATTGTGCCGAATGTGGGCTTAGTGAGATTACACATTTCTTAACGAAAGAAATCAAACTAATTTCAAATACCGAATCGCGGTGATATAAGATTACAGCTGACAAAAAATACATCCGTGGATTAATTCATTGATAACAGTGCATCAAGTTCATCTTTCTCATTAGGATCCTTTTTCAATGTCATTCGTAAATCTTACTATTTACATATAATCAATGTATCAATTCATCAACTATAATAATGTAATGGAAATGTTATTATGTTAATTTTTAATGAATATTGTAGGCGGATCCTGGCGTACAGGGGAATTTAAAAGACTATTCGCCTTCTATTACTTTTAATTTTCTTCTATTACTTTTATACCCTATTAGCACATTAACCAAAAAGTTAATGTAAATTTTATCATTGCATTGCATTGCATCATAATAAGTAATCCGCCATTATTTTTACATCTCTCCCTCTGCTTCTTTCAGAGGAGGATCATATGACTTTCATTTCAAGTAGACCGTCTGTGGATACTATTTAAAGTTTAAAAAAGTTAAAAATATCTTACATTTATAAAATATTTATTTTATAAATATTTTTTACATTTTATAAATTCATGCTTCAAGGATTCTTATTTATAATACTTTCATTTACATTACCCTACAATGTAATTAGATTTATATATAAAGACATCTTTTCAATACGCAGTTTGTTAGCTTGAGAAAGGTCGATTTCTACGATGGGAAGGGAAGTATTGAGTAATTTTTTTTCCCCAGAAGAAGGAGCGGTAGAAAAATATATGTGGGAACCATTCCTTTAGAACATGTCTTTTTGGTTATGTTAATTAACTTTTTCCATGTAACCACTTCGAAAAACAGTATTAAATTAATGCTGTCTAACAGGTCTTTTTTATTAAATGTTTGTTTAGTAGTAATACTTTTATCATATTCTTCTGGAAATATTTCATGGGAGCCTTCCATATTTTTTTCATGTGGAAAAAGCATAATCACCGATTCATCAAAAGAATAATGTAGCATCCACATTAATACTCAATGGCAAAAAATTATAATAGTGGAAATTTAAGATAATTATTAATTATCATATTAGGTACATGATAATATATATATTATTGTCATATTTAATAATATGACAATATATATATCATATTATTATGAATTATCATATTAGGATATTAAACTTATGCAATGTTGAATTGAATTTACTTTCCTTCCAAATAAATGTTTTTATCTTGTAAATATAAGTAATTATACTTTTTAATTATTTTTATCATTAATTTTTCCGTTATTTTAATATATTTTTAATTCAATATGTTTGGCTTTCTTTTTTAATTTCTGCATCATTTACTTTTTAATTCATCATTATATCACATTTTTTCCAATTTTTTTTTTTCAATGCGGAAAAAGCATAATCACCGATTCATCAAAAGATAATGTAGCATCCACATTAATACTCAATGGCAAGTTAATAAAATTTAAATGCCTACAAATGCGTATTTAATTTTCTGGTCATTATGAACAACGTAAAAAAATTGAAGTTCTAGAGGCAATTTTTCCAGTTCCCCACGTGTATTAACTTATATAGTACTTAAATTATTTTGCTGCTGCTTCTAATTCAATTCAAGGTTCTACGAATTACCTACTATGTTCTTCCATCTGCTGAATCTCCTTACAAAGTTCACAGAAAAATTATCCTCCATTGGCATTAGGCAATAATACCATGATAATTTTCTCTATTCAAATGGTAGTAAAAACACTCCAATACGAACAAGTACATTACAATTTAAATTCATTTCAAACCTATTCTAACAAGGCTGCTCGAATCCCCATGCAAATTACAGGACTAAATTGCGTTTATGATGAGACTGATAGACCCAAGGCTATTTTCGAATTATGGACAAAAATTAAATAAAGCCTTAGGGGCAATTTTAACCCAAATGAGGTCCCCTTTCTTGATTAAAAGCAAAAGGCTTTCGTCTGTCGTCGACTGAAAAAAAGTTTAATAATTGCATTATATAGATAATCATCATTATCTCAAGCTGCATGAATTAGGGGAATAATTCCCTATTAAGCTATATTCGAAAGAATGCACGCTGTTGTACCTAAATAATTTTCCCATTTGGCTTTTTTTTTTTTTTTTTTTATGGAAGACTATTTCAGTATAAGTTTCAAATAATGATAGGAGTTCTTTATTAGGACCAATTTAAATAAATTAAGCTTCATTTGCAGTTTATCACCTTTTATTTGACTTAATTAAAAAAAATTCCATTTTTTTAATTTAAGATTTTTTTTTTTCATTATTAACAGAAACATTGATCATGGGAGGTGCGTTAGAAAAAAAAATATTTTTTTTAAATTTAGACTTGGCTTGCTTGCTTTAACCAGGTGTTTGGAGATTACGTTAGACCAGGGGTGGCCAACCCGCGGCCAGCCTTGAATAATTTTCCGGCCCGTGAGATGTATCACACTTTTACAAAATATATTTATTTTATAATGGCCAAAGTAGTGAAAAAATCAATGTATTAAAAAAATACATTATGTGTGCATCCATATATTCAAAAATTAACTGCCGAAATTATGAGCAAAAATTAACTTTGATTAAAATAATATTCTTATAAAACAGATATTGTTTGTTTTATTTATGAGTTCGCAGAATGATTAAATAATATTCTGCGAACTCTGCATCTTGGAACATCTAATATAATAAATTCTATGTTTAACTTTAAGTGACCTCAGTGACCATCCCTAGATACGCACAGTAAACACAAACATAATAACTCGTTATATTTCAATTCTTCACTTCAAAAATCTAATATGGGGATATATAATTTTATAAGCGGCCCGTGAAGTTATAATGCCTTTCCAAAGTGGCCCGCAAGATTATTTGGTTTGGCCACCCCTGTGTTAGACCAATAACTTTTTTTTTTTGCCATAAAAATAATTATAAATCTATAATTATATCTAAATATATTGAAAAATAAAATGTAGAAAATGTTGGTGCAATAGAGTACGTTAAATTTACAAATAAACAAGATAAATGTAATAAAAGCTACTGATAAATACTATAAAATATGAGTAATTGATTAAATACATTGTAGAAAACCTTTCTTCTATTTAAAAGAAATTTAATAATATTGATATTATTTTTAATAGCGTAAAATACTTTCAAAATTTCACTTTTTAAACATATTAATGAATGGCACTTTTTAGAACATTTTCTTTAAAAATGCCTTTACAAAATTATTAAATTTGTATAGTAAAAATTAACTATCGATTAAAACAAAAAAACTCTATAAACTCTTCAATAACCACAATGTTTCGCCTGTAATCCGTTAATTATAGGACACTCAAAACAATAAGTTTCTTTTTTTCCCGGAAGCACCGATAAACAATTTATTTCAAAAAATATCAATCTTAAAAATGCTTTATTTTTCTTTTGAAGATAGTAGATGGAATTTTTACACATCGATTCACTGTGATAATAATCAAGATTTTATTTCTGTAATTAATAAAAATATTACCAGTGGTCGATAACATTTATTTACAAAGTTTTTCAATTTTAATTGGTTCAAATTTTTCAAAACTGATTTATTTGATTCTTCTATTCTCATATGAAGCTTTTGATTTATTTAATATTTACTTCCTTGTACTTCCATGGAATATATGTCCATATGATATAAGGTATGTTTATTCATTTAAAAGTGTTCATTGCTAATAATAAAAATTGCCACTTTTTGACAGATAAACGATCATTTCCTCAAATGCCGGGAACTCAAATTTGAATGTAATTCTAAGTAGAATATGATATCAACATTTTATGCCAACAACTTTAAAGCATCCATATTTTTTTAATACGAAATCTTTGTTTTGTCATGTAGTAATCATTGCTTTAGTTGAATAAACTCCTGTATGCTGATTAAAATGTGGACTTTTCGAATAGAAATAAATCAATACGTTTTCATCAGTGACGAAGATTTAAAAAAAGGTTTTTCTCAAGCTGAAAAGCTGTAGTGATTTATAGTTTCAATACTGACTACCAATAAGTATTTAGACACCTGTGATAGAAAAGAAAAACGAACATTATTCAAAATCAATAGTTGGTAGAGCCTCCACGAGAGGCAATTACAGCGTGAACCCTCCAGGACATACTTTCCACAAGTCTTTGTATGACAGCTAGTGGTATTTTCTTCCACTCGGCTTGGAGAAGACATAGAAGTTCAGATTTTTGGACGGGTAGTGCACCCCTGAATTCGGAGATGCAACGCGTCCCAGAGGTTCTCGATAGGGTTGAATCTGGGCTCTGGGCAGGCCAGTCCATTCCATGAACTCCATTAGCACCATACCAAGCCTTGGTTAACGTCCGAAACATGACAACTGGCATTGTCGTCCTGAAAGTAACAGGGTCCGACCCGTAAAACTGCCACAACATAGGAAGCACATTGTCATCAAAATAGTGCAGTAGGCATCGACGTTGAGCTTACCATGAATGGGGACCCAAGGGTCCCAGTCCATCCAGGAGAAACACCCCCAGACCATAATTCCACCTCCCCCGAATGTTGGTAAATGCATTCTGACAGGAGACGTTCTCCAGGCAGACGCCAGACCTAGACCCTGCCATCCGAACGGTAAAGGGTGAACCTTGATTCGTCACTCCAAAGAATCCGTTTCCACTGATCTACAGTCCAATTTCGATGTGCTTTGCACCACATTAACCGAGCAGCGCGGTTGGACTTTGTGATTAAAGAAGGCAGTAGCACGACCATGAAAACCATGCAGATGTGCTTCCTTACGGATGGTATTCATTGAAACAATACTCCCTGGATGCCGGTTGAAACTCCTCACGGATGAGGGCCATCGGTTGGGTGCGGTTCTTCCGAATTTCTCTGGTGAGCACTCGTCGGTTTCTATCTCCCAGTTTCGTTGGTCTGCCGACTCGGGGCACATTCCGACAATCACCGCTCACCTTCCACTTCTTAATCACATAGGCCACTGTCGATTTTGGGTACTTCAGATCGCTAGATATGTCCCTTAAGGATCGGCCATTTGTGATACCCGATAATTATACCTTTCTCGAAATCTGAGAGCTCCGAACTGCGCTGCATCTTGCATGCGACTAATGCCGATGCTGTTTACACGATATATACCGGCGGAGTCCGTGACGTACCTCAGGACCGCAGATATCGTCATTTGCATAGGTGTCCAAATACTTATTGAGTCAGTGAATAAAACTCTGAAATGCAAGCAAGCATGGGCATGATACAATTTTGTTTAAAAGAAACAGAAGACTACAAATTACATGAGAAGAAAACAATTCCACCTGAAGAAAATTGTGTGCCTATGATCTGGAAGTTTTAGGAATTGATAAAGCTGTAAAATAATTCCGAATATGTTTGTTCCGCGACAATTTTAAGGTTGTTAGTGACTGCCCCGCTGACATTATATTACATTTATAAAAGACAATAGGTTAAAAAAAATTAACAGCTCGTATCACTAGATATTATTTATTCCTCGAAGATTTAAAATATGAAATACTGAGATGGCAAGAAATTATGTTGGATTTTTATCTTGTACTTAAATGGGGTAAACCGAATTTACTTTCTTGCTAACTCAATTGTTCATCATCCAGAAAAATATATATATATTTTGACGCACATTGACGTCTTAAGCAGGCATCAATTTAATTACGGTAGAAAAAAATGTGTAATAAAGTTAAAAAGTAGAACAATCGCAAGACGACTGCATTATCACAATAAAAAATAATCATTATAAAGGTAGAAATCCTGATAGTTATTTCCTTAAACGAAATATATTATACAAATTCGTAAATGGAAGAGAGTTGCAATTCCAAACAATATACAAATCGAAGTTATCGAAATGGCTGATGGAGAAGGACTTTATGGATCTTTAAAAACAAAAAATATTTTTAAACAAGAATTTTATATTTTAAATCTAAAGTTCCACTAATTGTATACTATCTATTTTAGCAAATTAAAAAAATCGGAAACCAGAAGGTTTACTAAATTTTATTACAAAGGAAGAAGTACCTCTTAACATGTATAACATTGACTTCGTATGACCTCTACCCACTACTAATGAACGATAGCAGCACATCTTATAATGATCATTTTATAACGATAGCAGCACATCTTATAATGATCATTTTATAACAACATGGCTGTGTCCTGTCAAATTCATCTCCATGCAAGATGAGTTAGAAAAATAATCTTGCCACATAAAACATTTGACAGCCCATTTCGTATAATTAGTAACAGAATCTCAGCATTATCCTCAAAATAATTCAAAGATTATTATGAACAAGAAAATATTCATTATTTGCAGATAGCTATAGAAGTAGTAAGAAAAAAATGGGCGAAAGTGTGCATAGAATATTGATACCAGTTCTTACAAAACTAATTTTTGAAGGTGTTATCAAATGGTTCAAAAACAAGTAGACCAATTACAACGAGTAGCACTACTTGTCGAAACAAACAGCACTTCGAACAGCAATAGCAAACAGTTACTGAAGCACTAAATGGACACCGTTTGAACTTTTAATAGAAGAGAAAATCTAATAAAGACCCTAGAAATTGTCAAGAACTTATAAAGAACAATCAGCAAACGAATTTAACTCGGAACGTGTAAAGATGTGAGAAAAAAGTCAAAACAAATATTCAAAAAAAGCACTGGGAAGACAAGACGACTTACAATAAGAAAAAAAAAAAATCAGATAAAAGGAAAAAAAGTATCAGATAAAGTTTATCAATTCATCGCCATCAAGAAAGACAATTCGGCACCGGTATGAAGTTGCATCCAAAATATTAAGGGTCATATGCAGCCTCAAACTGCAAGCCTCACGAGCGTTACGATGTAAGGAAAATCGGTAAAGCAAACATCACAACAACATCAGCTGACTTAATGAAATCTTGATCGATTGCGGGGTCGGAATAAAGCAGGATGGCCGAAATGTAGGAAGTCCTGTTTACTTACTAATTATTTGAACTATACGCGGCATCACTGCTCCGTATATTATACTTTTATATGTTGGCGACAGAAATAATCATTGTTGTAGTCGTAGCTTCATTCCGAACTGTCTGTTTTCAATTGTGAACGTCTTATTAAACTGGTATTTTTTAAAGCCATGTTGCTGCATCGGGAAATTGTCTAGTGTGTGGGGGGTGTAATGTTCGTTTTGCACTTCTGAATACTCGATAACCCCTGAAAAATTGGTTCCGCGTGCTGGAGTAATAACTGTGTAGTATCTAGTTGTAGGATTTCTACCAGTTACAGCGAATGTAATGATAAACAAAACATTAAAAGTAATTAATATCTTGTAGAGATTGAGGAAAAAGAATTGAACAGAGTTCATAAACAGAAATGTTAAGGCAGCAATAAATTATAGAAAGGCTAGAAGGCTGTTATGAGAAAAAAAAAAGAAATCAATATTCATAGGGATCACCACAATTAGTAAATCTGTTAAATGTATGTTGGGAAATAAAGAAGAACGAGGTTATTATTTAAGAAACTAGGTTATTTACATTATATATATATATATATATAATATATATATACACAAACTTTAAGTACTAATAAATTGTGATATAAAAATTCCAATTGTAAAGAATTTTTTTTTTTTTTTTAACAGTAGAATCTTAAATTTCCAGCATTCAAATGCTTATTAATGCAGACATATTATGTATTAAATTTGTAAATACAAATTAAACTTATATGTAGATATTATAGATTGCATATTGATTGTAATATATATATTTAACCCCAAAATACTCCTCCCTAAGTCATTACATTTTTTTCAACATTTTTTGTTACTCGTGTTGAAAATCAAATATTTTTAATTGATAAAAGAGTATATAATTTTTGATAAAAATATGTTTAAAGAATTTGACAGATAAAATATGTTCGTCGAATTAGTAACTAAAAATCTTTTATTTGAGAAAAAACATCCTTTCTGAAAATGTTTTTAACTTTTAATGATAGTGCTTAATAATCTTTCTCAAGTGCATTTTTAAAAATATATAGTAAATGTATCTGTAAATACCACAACAAAGTTAAGCTGAAAATATCTATGATAGGCATGATATTTTGGGATTTCTTTTTATTTGACATCAATATTATAAATGTACACAAATTTTCAAAATTTAATCACAAGATTATTCAAAGAAACTTTAAGGTGCAATAAAAATGATTCACCTTATAAATGAAGCTAAAACAGATTTCTGATTTTCTGTCATATAAATTCAGGAAGCAAATAAACTCTCGATTCACAAAAAGGCGAATGTCCTTCCCAAAGATAACTGTTCAATAAAGAAAACGATTTAAAACTCCAAAAAGGCCATTTAGAACAATCTGCGCCTCTTTAAAAACTGGCGGAATGCCTAGAAAAAAAAAATGGCTGCCACCGTTTTTTATTCGAGCTCTCTCACACACAAAAAGCACCATCATTACAAGTATCTCCTTGAAAGCATTCCAATATAAATGAAAATTCAAAGAAGTTTCAAGAACTAAATGTCTACGATTACAAAGTAAATGGACATAAAACGACGAAGGGAAGGAAAAAAAACTCGCCACTTTTAACTTCTTCAGAATTGGTTTTTACTTTTTGAGTTCTTTTACATAATAAAGAAGAGAGAAAGATTAACAAAAACATTTTTTTGTAGTAAGATTTTTATCGAATGCAAATATGCGAGTTGAATAAAAGTACAAAAAAATTATAAATTGATTGTATGGAAAACATTAAATCTATTAATTCTATTAACAAAAATAAAAATATATAAAAAAAACCCTACAATTTTCATTTTATTTAAGTAAATATTTCTGATGACGACAATCACTGCATTATCATTAATAATTTACAGGAAAATTCTAGACCAGGGGTGGCGAATCCACGGCCCGTCTTGGATATTTTCCAGCCCGTGAGATTTGTCACATTTTTACAAAATATATTTCTTTTATAATGGTCAAAGTAGTGTAAACCAATGTATTAAAAAATACATTATTGTTGATTGCAGTTGATTGTGGATAGCAGAGCAAGCCAGACTCTTAGTTGAAGTGGCTGGCACTTTTTAAATAAATATTTTTAATAATTTCCTGTTTTTTTATTTCGTTTATATTTATATATTTTTTTTATATTTCATTTTTAGAGTTATATATTTCTTTACAATCTGCATTTAATAGCATTATTATTATATTATCTATGTTTACATGTAAGAATAATAGTAAACACAAAAATAATCACTCGTTATGTTTCAATTTTTCATTCAAAAAAATGTTTATAGTGGGTTTAGATTTAATATGGGGATATATAATTTTACATGCGGCCCGAGGATTTAAAATGCATTTTCAAAGTGGCTCGCAAAATCATTTGGGTTGGCCACCCCTGTTCTAGACGGACATTGCGACGAAAATTATCATAAAGATAACGATGTCCTAGCAAACAATATTTTAAAAAAGTTTTCCCAAAGCATTTAAAATTATAAGAACAGAAAGGTATATGTAAACATAATTTTCTTCATTATTTTATAAAAGTTACTTTCAGTCTATACTGGAGGGTAAAAAGAAAAATGTAGATTTAACATCGTTTCAGAACAAAGAATTTGAATTTTCACGATTTTCTGACAGAAATTCGCAATTAGGAAATTGCGACTTCGTTATAGTTTTAACCAATTTTCATTGAAAGACATGCGGAACCTGAGAAATTGAAAAATATAAATACTTTGAAGAATTTCTGCAACAAAAGTTTTACACCAATATTCGATAAATCCATTTTCTAATTAAGAATAAATGAAACCACAATTTCTGCTTGCCTAAATAACGATAAACTTTCAAATTAAATATTCTAAATCGAAGAGTTTGACTAAATCAAAGGAGCAGAAGGCTCCAACCTCGTCAAATGTAGTTTACTTAAAAATTCAAGTTTGAATTTTTTTTTTAAATTGAAAAATTTTTTTTTTTTTTTTTTTTTTTTTTTTTTTTGCAGATCAGATATTTTATCAATACAATTCGAACATCAAATTGTGCAGAAAGTTGGCAAACGTCTGATTTAGGTAATTTCGAAGGGGTTACAATTACAATAAAAATAATTTCAATTTTGATTGTTAAAATCTTAAAATGTAATATCAATAAAAATAATGTGTGTGTGTGTGTGTACGTGCTTGATTGCCAGCTTATATAAAAGTAAATATATAATACAATAAATGTTGTATGAATCAACATTCGTTAAATTACAGTTATGTTAACAAAATCAATAAACTACACACCGCAGTCTAATAAATGAGCGTTTAGTCGCAGCATTATACAGATAAAGATTGAGTCTTAAGCTCCTTAAGATACTTATAAGCAACACACCACTCTGACTCGAACCCACCGATCTTTTTGAACCGTTTCGCCGCCATCAAACTTGCAAGGGAAATAAGGCCAAATTAAGTGAGTTTTCCTTATGTATATAACTTTGAGCACTATCTTCAAAGCCTACACCACCCTAGGACATGAAAGGGGGGTGCAAAATCAATACAATTATATCGATCAATTAAATGAAAAGGGGTAGGGGGACGAATAGATGGAAAGGGCCATCGCCCCCGGCAAAAGTTTAGACGTAAGTGGAAGAAGAGAGGTTATCCAAGAGCTTCATCCAAAAGGATTGTTGCGAAGAAAGGGGGTGCGTTGCCACCACATTAATCGATGTAAATGCTGGATGAGCATCCTGCGATGTTGGGATTGTGCTGATTAAAGGAGCTCCAACGGCCACTTGTGAATATTCATTAGAGGCCGTTGGCTGGAAGTTGATTGTGAGACAGCAAACTAAGTGCCGTGGACTGTTATGAAACGCACACTTCATTCATTCATTCATTCATTCATTGTGGAATGAAGAACTGCCTGGGACAGTGTCTGGAGGATGGCTAATTGGGAAGACATTAAATTGCTCGGCTGATCCCAGGCTGCTTGGATGGATAGAAAAGGGAGTAGTGTGTGTTTAAATATGTTTCGGGATTGCTTTGAATGAAATCGAGATTGTTATTAATAAACATGTGTATTGTTTGAGGGAAACTGTGATTAGCTTTTCAAATCTTTGCGAATAGTATGTGTCAAGAAACGAAAATACAGCTTTTGAGAAGGTATAATTTTTAAATGTCCTTTGGAACATACATGCATATTCCATAACAATCTTATATCACCATTCTTATTCTGAAAAAGTAAATCTACAAATCTGGAAATATTATGGAAAAATATAATTGGACAAAAAAGGGATCATGTAAAAATTATTCTTACATTTAGAAAAAATTCAAGCATCTTTATCTCAACAATGGTATGAGATAAACTGTATACTTGTAATCAGGGTTATTAATCGGTTATAAGTAGAGTGCTTGTCGTTTGTACTTAAAATGCTTTTATAAGTACTTGTCGTTTCTTATAAAAAAAAAAACTTTTATATAACAATCTTAAAACAAAAAACAATCTTTTACATATGCAATAAAACAATCTTCAGTAAAACAATCTTTTAAATATACATAATTTAAATTACCAAAAAAAAAATTTTGATTAAAAATCAACTTTTATCAATTTATTTTATAAATAATTATACTTACACTTTGTAACAAACAGTATTAAAAATTTTAAAAAAACATTCACGGCTATAAACAATAAGCATTTTTTTTTATCAAATTTGGAAAACAAAATGAAATTTGCACATTTTTTAGGCATTGCTAATATGAATGGTATTTCAGTTGCATTTCGACTGACCGATTGAATAGTTGAAAGTTGTGTTCTGGTTAAACTGTTGATTCATATATAAAACACATTCAGATTCAAAATAATTTTTAATTATATCTGAATAAATCAAATTTTCAATATAAAACTATTCTTACTGGTTTTTGCATTAAAATCAATTTTACTTTTAGTTAAACTTTAAAAAGTAAAAAAAAATTTACACGAACTTGCTAATCTCGTTGAATCGTAAACTATACAGTTTTTCATTGATATTAATTAGTCTGCTATGAAATTAAATATGTTCATAAGCGGAGACTCATCAAAGGATATTTTAATGAACTTGAATATCTCGGATGAAAAAGATTATTTTAAATGTAGATTAATGCATAAGTGCATTACATACCATGTCCTCAGATATTTCTGGATACTTCTTCATCCACCATATAGTTCTTGATCCAATTCGCGAGGGAATGTGATTTATAATTTCTTTAAACCCATTCAATAACTTGAAATATAATATTATATTGTTCATTTTCTTCAACTAGAGGTTTAAAGTTATCTACTGCATTCCTCCATACAATTTTCCAATAAATTAATTTCTGATTTAATGACTTGACTTGACTTGACATGACTAATTGCGTTGAGTTGTATGCTCGCTGATACTGCTTTATCTCAATTTATCAAAATGCTATTAAAATATCTGATTTAATAAAAAAAAAAGTATTATTTTTAGATGAAAAGCCAACAACATTTTTTTTTTAAATCAATTCACTTCATTTCCATTCGAATATGCATAACTTCTTTTTCAATGGCGCAAAAGTCCTTTAGCTGTCCTGAGCCAAGGCCGTCTGCCTACTGGCTGACTCCGAAGCAAGAAATGTTTTATTTTTAAAGGGGTAGGGTTGTCAGGCCTACGCCCAATGCTTTACAATCATATTAAAACGGGACCTACAGTTTAAAGTAGATTCCAACCACTAGTAACATCGATAGCACAGCCGCACTCGAACCCGAAACCTGTGACACCGAGCTCAAAAGCGCTAGTCACTCGGCCATCAGGCCCAATATACATAACTATGTAACACAAATAATTTATTTACTGGCATAGTTTCTTAGATATCATCAGATTATTGATGTCTTCAAATGCCAGTAATTGTGACTTCAAAATATTTGTAATTGGAATTGTAGATAAGAAGCAGATTATTCAGGGTGTTCAAAGGATAATTGTACTGCACCCACTTTTTTTCGCTAACTGTTTTGTAACACTAACTAAATGGTGATTGTGACAGCATGCATAAAGTATTTTTACATAGGTAATCAAGTTTCCGGGATTTTCCGGAAATGAAGGAGCCTGGTTTTCTCCCATATGGCACATAACTGTAGGAAAGCTACCCCTGGAAATATTCTAGGAAGTCAATGCTTTACCTTTGTCCCCTTTGTAAAAGCTGTTTAGGGTATGAAGTGTAACACGATGTAAACATACACACAAAAACTGCATTGAAAAAAAATGAAATACTGACTATTTTTAATTGAACAATTACTTATGTGTTCATTAATTCTAATAATTATCTAATAACATTATTAAATGTTATAGCTTAGCAAAATGCTCAACAAGGATTTCGGATACGAACGCCTTTATCGACGAGAGTTAATAGAAATGTTCGTTCGAGTCTGCCGATGCACGTATTGTAAAGCTTCGAGCTTTCTACTTGCTAATAACTCAGTCATTTACATGTTCATTACACTTCACGAATAAGTAATTTCAGCTGCTTTTGCGTTTTAAACCTTGTCATAGTAGTTTAAACTTTGTGTAGCAGTTCAGTAATATTTTTCTTTAATTTTAAAATTAAATACAATTCAGGATTCATTTAGGAGGTATTTGTTGTACCTACTTTAATAGTTTGGTTTGCCGCTCTACGGTCATCTTGCGTACACTTTAGTCTAAATAGACCGGCACCTACAGTTTAACTTGGATTCCGCACCACTATTCATACCTCCACCAGCATTCGAACCTGAAGCCCTCGGTACCAACGTCCAGAGATCTAGCCAATTGGCCAGCGGGTCGCAGCAACTTCAGATAAAGATTATTATTGTTACTATTGTTTTCCCATGGCTACCATTTAAAACTGTATACTGGAATTGCAATATAATAAATTGCAATTTCAGTACACAATTTTAAATATATTGCAATTTCTGCAGTATATTTAATCTCTGTTGGGTTGAATGCTTTCGTCATGTAAATAAATATCGATTAATACCTCTATTAAAGTTCTTCGAAAGGAAAATTTTGAAGTTTCGAATCTGAACGTAAAACATTTTCCCTTTACATCTTACGAAAAACGTATCATACATCAATGACGAATGGCATCATGTCAAATGCTAGCATAGTTAAAAAAAAAAAAAAGAAACAAATTCAATTAAAATACGGAAGTCATGCAGTAAAAACTTCTGCAACGTACAAAAATTCTTGCAAAATGATTTAAAGTTATAAACACAATAAATAACCCCCTCGAGGCCACGTGAAAGGAGGAAAAATAATGGATATTGTATAAAACGAAACGCTTCTTGCATCGATTGAGGAAAGGGTGGACTGAGGGGGTGTGGGGTGGAGGGGTTAAAAGCACCGCGAAAAGGCGTCGGATATTGTATCGCTGATCAGTCAATATCTGGCAGGGGCGAACTTAGTTGCGGTTACGAACAGAACTGCGAGTCGGATCAATTTCTTACTCTCCTCCAGAGTAGGAACAATGGAAAGCGCTTTTCTCGCCCCCCTTTATTTACTCCTTCCTCATTCGTGCATCAGTGGCCACTGTCTTCGGGGTTGCGAGAAGCCATCCGGGCAGAAATTTCGCCCCCGCACTGATTCGGGGCGGGCAACAGCTGACGATATTTTTCAACCCGCCCGTTCCCGTAGAGAGTGGTGTATAGTATTGCTTCCGAACACATGTGCAGCTTCATGAAGAAGAATTCTTCAAATGAACTTCTTCCCATTTTCTGGGGGAGAGAATCGTCTTGATGTCTTTTCTTTTTTTTTTTTTCCATAGATTAGTTTTTTTCGAAAAGAAGGTTTCAGTCAATAGGGGGCCACTATCGATGCACGTCGGTGGCTTTTTTTATATTTTTAGAATGAAAAGATTATGTTGTTAGGTTTTTGAAGATGACAAATATAAATAGTATTACTTTTAATTACTTTGCATGCAACCTTTAGCGGTCTGATGGCCAATTGGTTAGCGTTCCGTCCTTTGTTGCTTCAGGTTGTTTATGTTCATTTCGATGAAATCGTTAGGGTAGGTCTGAATTAGCTAAACTATTCACAAAATGACCGTAGAGACAAACCAAGCAATGCAATCTGTATGATTCAAAGGTCCTAAAGGGAACATACTTTGAAGAAGGAAGTGGTATGGCTTATTGAGACATAAAATTTTTATATAGGAATGTAGGGTTGAAAATCACTCGTTGAGGCACGAACAGAAAATAAAAGGACATGAAAAGAAAACTTTGTTTATTGATATCATTGAAAAAGAGCTTTGATTCAATGTTTATAATAAAAATTCGAAATTGCAACCACCAACAGTAACACATGGTCTGTAGCGTCGAAATATTTGTTTTGTCGCTCTACGGTCATTTTTTTTTTTTTTTTTGCATACTTTAGGATAATTAGATAGGAACCTACAGTTTAAAGTAGATTTAGAACCACTAACAAACATCCATGTCACCGGCAGGATTCGAACCTGAAGCCTGTGATACAAAAGCCAGACTGTTAGTGAATTGGCCATCAGGCCGCCTGTAGAGTCGAACGAGTAATTGGTCGAACAATTCCAAAGATTCAGGCATTTCACAGTCATAATAGATAGTCGAGCAACGTGATCCTCAATAGAGTCAACTGGAGTCTGTTAAATGAAAACACATAGTAAAAATAACATGGAGGTGTCGGCCACTAGAGGACTTGAAACTCGTCACGTGATGGATATCAGTTGACGCATTGTGCATGTCTTTTGGGAGAATTTTGTTTGAAAGTGTGTTCGTTCCTCAACGTGTGATCCTGCATTCCTATATAAATAAGGTATGTTTCAGCAAGCTGTATAAGCTGTAAAGTGACAGTTGAATCACCCTTTATTATCGCATTCACAGTTTTCTTTGTGGCCCAGTGGTAGTTATGGTTAACTTAGAGTAATGCTTTTGAGGTTTTAATTCCGTTATAGGAGCACACCACTGTCACTATTTTATAAAATAAGAAAATAGATTATTTTATATAAGTTAAATAATGTCTCACATTTATTGCCTAATTATTAATGCACCATACAATATATGTACCTAGAACTAAAATAAATAAAATTGTACCACGTCAAATTAGAATGACCACCCTAAAAGTTGACATATGGCGAGTTGCATCTTCCACCCACCTCCAAGAACCACAAAGAATATTTTGGACATATTTATCTTTGGCACAGTTCCTAATTCCGATACATGGCGCATATAGATTTTTTTTTTAAGTTTTATGTCTGGTATCGCTTTTCTCTTTAAACTTCCTTAGCTGGAAACTTAACGCGCCACGTACCAGGATATTTGGTTAGTCAGATTATATACATCAAAAGTCAAAAAGTCAAAGTCAATTCTACTTGTGGTTGTGCACTTCAGTCACTGCTCTGAAAAAGAGGCCGATACATAGTTTTGTAATCATACTTCCTCCTACACACTGGAAAAAGCGTCCCTATGATGTCCAGGAGAATTCATACAGATTCTCCTCTCAGAAATATGTATATTCGTGCAATCCTGCGCGAAGCCGTGTTTCTGCTTGTGTTTGTGTTTCTGTTTGTGTCTAATTATAAGTATGTGATGTTTGTGTGTGTGTAAATAATACTGTTAGTTCACATACCTTTGCCTCAAGTATTTGAACACAAACACACCCATTTACAATCTGGCCGCTCAAACTACACCCCCTCTGTACCTGCTTATTTTATTATTTTTATAATATATTTTTACTTTTACTTTGTTGCTTGCCTTTTACTTTACTTCCGTAACTATTATCCTAACTTTTAAGACAAAAAAAAAGAAAATCCGTATATAGAAAGCAATAGGTTAATTTTAGTCTCAAAATCAAGTTCTTTACAAATAAAGTTGAAATTTTCCTCTTACATCTGGCGCCATCTATTATTAGATACATGCAACTTAAATCTAAAAAACTAAAATTAATTAATTAAATTTAATGTAATTTGTCATGACTATAAAATTCTTATAAATATCAGGAAATATAATGTAACAATTTGTTTTACATTAAAACAAACTGTATAAAAAATTACATTAAACAAATTTTAAGTCAATTCCTACTTTTTTTTTTTTTCATTATATAGCAGAAAGTCTCTTATAAATAAAGTTGACATTTTCCTTTTACATCTGACGCCATCTATTGGTAGATATATGCAACTTAAATCTAAAAAACTAAAATTAATTAGTTAAATGTAATTACTGAATGAATATTTGAAAAAACTGTATTAACATCCAGTGTCATCTACTACAAGTCCAAAAATATATTTGAACTTGAGTGGATGAATAAAAAATTTTTTTTTATTAACGATTGGAAATTTGAACAAGATGTATATAGGGAGTGTGAACTAATAGTAGGAATTGAAAAATAACGACATTTCTATAACAAAATAAAGGTTATTTTGTATTTAATTCATCTGTTTGGTATATCTAAAATTTTCTGTGACTAAACAGTTATATGTCAGTTTTTTATTATTCTTTTGTCGAATTAACTGAATGCAAATAAAATTTTGTCCTTTATTAATTCTTCCACATTTTGTGATCGTTAAAATTAAAAAGTTATAAATTTTACTTCAATTATGAAAATGCATGGTTACCCCCGCAAAATTAATCTTCGTCGAGAGGTTAAATAACCCTTACTGATTTTCATTTACTAACTAATATATAGATACTAGTTTACTTAACTAGTGATTAGGAAGAAAAAGAAAATGGAGGCTCTCAATCAAAATGACGTTGTCGGAAGAATATTCGAAAAAGAATGCTGTCCTGTTATCCTCTATTAGCGTCTAGTTTTAATAAAGCGCTATATAACCACTTAACTGACATTATATAATAACATTAGCAAGACTATAGTCTTTATGATATAGAAAATTATAATTATAAAAAGATGACTTGTTATCATGATGCGATATAGTCTTTTATACTTCTAATGAATGTTCTATAAATTTCATGTCATTGTATTAGCAGTGAGTTCTGTCTGATGGGCGGATTAGATTCTAATTATGGAATGCATTTCAGCCACTGTTCTGAAAAAGGAGTCGATGCGTAATTAATGCATTATTATTTTGGTAAAAAATGCTCGATAAAAAAAAATATTTAAAATAAATCTGAAATAAGTGTCTCACACAAAAATAAAATCTATCACATAAATAGATTGATGGTATATTAAAAAAACATTTCGAATATAAATATTTTATAAATTATTTCCTTTTACTTTAAAAAAAAAAAAATCTCTGTGCCTTGTGTTCCACCACGTTCAGTTCGTGTATACCACGAACAGGAAATAATTAAGAAATGACATTTACTAGTCGAATCAGAAATGCCCAGCATGTGTACTGAGGCCAAACGCTATATACACATGTTTGCTTAACCGCCATCCAGTCTCCTCGTTCCTGAGAATTTGTCCCTCCATCTACTCATGTTACGACTGTCTTCTTTTCTTATCTTTTCTTCACCACATTACCTGATAGAGGCTTCATAATCCCATACCTAGGACTATGAAGCCTCTACCAGCTTGAATAGCGAGTGTATCATCGGTGGGCCTCTTTTTGTACCACGAACAACCCAACGATGGAGGAGGGTCACGGACTATTAGGGATAACTGTCCCGCATTTGCGTATCGTATGGGGAAATAGCTAATGACCGATGCGAGGTTTTACACCACGTTTATACTCCTCATTTCTGAAAGCAGTGACAGCAACACGCCACCAGCAGGATTCGAACTCAGCGTTCCTGCTCGCTGCGACTGGTCCACGAATCGTACTTGGTAAATTTCCCACTGGTGTACAATATCTGGTGAGAAAAGTACACGGATTCGATTCTATTGGCATTGTAATCTCTTTTCTGAAAATGAGTCGATACGTTATTACTACTATATTACTATTTCTGGATAATGAGTGATAAAAATTACCTAAAAAATAGTTCAGAAAATAAATAAAATAAATCTATTCAAGAAAAATTAGAGTTTTGATTAAAATCTTATTTTACAGATATAAATATAAAAGTACGACCAAAAAGGAAAAACCTCAGTATGGAAGGGTAAACATTAGGTTCAACGGCAAAAAAAATATCAAAATTAAAATTGAAATTATTTTTTTGTTAAATTAAAATCCCTCCCCTATGAAGCCGCTCTTTCTGAATCCTTGACTTGGCAGCTTGCCAATTTGCCACACAATCCGTAGTCGGACTATACTTCTATAAGATATTTCTATTTCACTATTTTTATATAAGCTTTATTTCACTTATATTGAAGCATTACAGTTCATCTGCCTTCTTTAGATGTAAAAAGTCAAATAATTTTATGATTACTATTATAAAAAAATCCATCTCGATAAAAGTAAATAAAATGTGGCTATCGTGTTACAACTGTAAAAAAGAACCTTTGTTGATTCAAACATCAGTTGAAGAAGGATTTCGGCAAAAGCTCTGGATCAATGAAAAGGGGAAAAAGGGAATTCCATCTGGCAGAAGGGAAAAAAAAACAGACGAAAAAAGAAACCGTTGCCAAAAGCGAAAGATGAAACGTAAAGATGGCGTACAAATTATGAGTTGTGAAGCAAAAACGGCAACAGATCGAAGTTATAAGCGTTCGGAACCTCAACATTTTTGGATAAAAATGGCTTGGAAGCGAAAGAGCATTAAAGAAAAAGTGGAACTTGTTCCTTTATACATTTTTTTTTCTTTTATTTCTTTCTTTTTACTTTTTCTTCCATAGAGTTTTGTTTGTTAGTGTTCTATCTCCAACTCAGAGAGGGGATCTTTTATATTTTTAACGCTTTGTTTCTGCGGAAAGAGTATTATTTTGAAAAAAAGACTTTTGATAAAAAGGTTTGAATGTCTCATTTAAGAAATGTCTCTGTTTCTGATTTCTAGCAATACGTAAC